>JAUZST010021777.1:0-32092 GCA_034779995.1 Parotocinclus haroldoi
GTATTACTGTAAAGCTGCTTTGAGACGATGCTACATTGTAAAAAGCGCTATATAAATAAAATTGAAATTGAAATTGAGGAAGTGTGGTGATATGGGGATGCTTTGCTGGTGACTATGTACGAGCTATTTACCCAAGAAAGAGGGTGATTGAGTCAGGTTGCTTCAGATGACCTGGCCTCCACAATCACGTGAGCTAAACCCAATTGAGATGGAGATGATTTGAACTACAGAGTGAAGGGAAAGCAGCCAATAAGTGCTCAGCACCTCTAGGAACTCTTTCAAGGCTGTTGGAAAACCATTTCAGATGATCTCATGTAGCTGATTGATATGCTAAGTGTGTGCAAAGCTACAATCTGACTTTGAAGGATCTTAAGCATATTTTGGTTTGTTTAAGACTTAAGTGATTCCTTTTGTTTTGTTTTTTTTTCATAGTCTGATGGCTTATGTATTAATTTACAATGTAGTAAAATAAATAGAACAATGAATGAGAAGGTGTGTCCAAACTTTGTGTAGAAGTTACTTTATTTAAACTGTATATATATTAGATTAGGTTAGCTTCATCTTTATTGTCATTGTGTGAGTGCAGGTACATAGCCAATGAAATGCAGTTAGCATCTAACCAGAAGTGCAACATAAAGTAATTATTTACATAATAACTAGATAAAGGTAGATTACAAATGTGCAATGGCTTATATATACAGTATGTACAATGATTTTAATATGTAATATGAACATGTCAGTATAAAGTGCAGTATACAGATGAAATGTGTAGACTGTGTAGTCATGGATATCCAGAAATAAATAGCGCTGTAAAATGTGCAAACACAATATTGTTTAATGCCAGGGTGAAGTTAAAGTGACGATGAGGAGTTTTGCAAGTTGACAGCCTTAGGAAAAGCTCTTCCTGAATCTGCTGGTGCAGCTTCTGTAGCTCCTACCAGATGGGAGGAGGCTAAAGTCCATGGTTAGGGTGAGAAGTGTCCTTGATGATGTTTCACACCCTGTTCAGGCAGTGCTTTTGAGTAATGTTCTCAATTGTTGGTGACTGAGTGTCAGGGAATGCCTTGGGCAATTTTCACAACATGTTGTAGTGCTTTACATTCGGATAAGGAGCAGTTGCCATACCACACTGAGTTACAGTTTGTGAGTATGCTCTCACTAATATAACCCTAAAAGTCCACCAGGAGTTTATGGACCAGGAGAGACTGTCGGAGATGTCGATGCCACTTGAAACCCTACACACGTTGCTCCATGGGGCTGTGTGTTCAGCTCTTACCCTTCCTAAAGTCCTATACGATCTCCTTGATTTTCTTGGTGTTCAGCACAAGGTTGTTGTCTTGGTTCCATGCAACTAGGGGTTGCACCTCATCCTTGTACACCTTCTTATCGTCGCCTCTGATCAGACCTACCTCCGTGTATCATCCGTCTATAACTTGATAATGGAGTTAGAGCCATAAACAGGGACACAGTCGTAGGTGAACGGGGAATCCAAGATGGGGCTCAGCAGATAGCCTTGTGGAACACCAGTGTTCAGGGTTGTAAAGAAGGAGAATATATTTTCTAAAATAACAGACTGTTGTCTGTCAGTCAGGAAGTCTGAAATACAGTTACAGAGAGAAGAGTTGGTACCAAGATAGTGGAGATTGGTAATCAGCTTGGAGGGGATCACAGTGGTAAATACTGAACTAAAGTCAATGAACAGCAATCTAACATAGGAGTTATTACAGTCCAGGTGTGACAGTACAGTGTGTAAACCTATTGGGTCTAATGGGACCTATAAGGGTCCAGTGTAGCAGGCAAACAGGATTTTAGCTGGGAAAGCACTAGTCTTTGTGTGGGACAGGATGGAAGTGATTCAAGGTTGAGGCAGTAGAATGTTTTGACACTGGCACAATGGTGAAGCTCTTGATACTAGAACAGTTGCTAGGGCCAATTTCAGGATGAAAAATGTCTGTAAAGATCCCAGGTAATTGCTTAGCGCAGGCTCCAAGCACACGACCAGGTACACCATCAGGACCAGCTGCCTTAAGTGCATTTACCTTTCTCAGAGTCTGGGAGAAATCCTTGCTGGACAGTGAGAGTGATTGCTCACCATATGGTAGAGATGTTTTGAGGGCGACTGTATTGTTTCCTTGATTGAAACGGGTATAGAAGTGGTTGAGCTCGTCTGGGAATGGCCAAGGCACTGTTGGTAGGGCGGACAGTGTTTGTGGGCTTGTAGTCAGTGATTGCCGGGGGTCAGAGGAGTTGAAGTATTCTTGAATCCGCATATTTGTATTAGTATTTAGCCTTGGACATATAATTTTATAGACAATATTATTTAATATGATAGTAGACACAATAGTAGAAAAGATTAATGCTCACTCTGATAAATATGTCACTTGGAGCCACATGCAGAGTGTGGCTTAGCATTTATTGGACATTTTTATGGACATAATTATTTAGTGTGTATTTAATTTGCGATTTTAAATATTAACATTTTTACTGTAAATTCTTCTCCCAGATTTGTGATGTGGATTTTACAGTTGTAGATGTAGTTATCATCACTTAGCCTACCTTAAACCTGCTTAAAACACGTATAACTTTAAACTTGATTAACTAGTTGGGCAAAATCATTAACACAAAGTCTAATTTATAATAAAGTTAGAAAGATTGAATATCACATGTAATTTATTGATTAATGTATTGAAAGGGAAGAACAGAAGGAAAATAGCTCAGTTAGCTCTACAAGAAAATTAAATGGCTGTAAAGATTATTCTGCTAAAAAAAACAAATTAAATTCCTGCATTCTTGTTAGTTATGATTTCACCTCTTATCGTGTTATTCTTCTAACATATCTTCACATAACTGTAGTGATTGGAAACGTAATTCACATTTGTTTTCTGTCCAAAGTTTGTAAACGTAATGTAACAAATGGAAACCTGGTTTGTGTATTATCTGATTCCAATTAGAAAATTAAAGTATCGTATTATATGTCAAATATAACTGATAGCACCTGTGTTTATACAGTTACAGTGTATTTAAAGTATTTGATACACTGCCAAGTTTGCAAGTTTTCCCACCTACAAACAACGGAGAGGTCTGTGTTAGGGCTCACACCATGAGCCCATTTCATTCTTCACCATGATTTATTATTTTTCCCCGCTCCCTTAGTGTACCGTTTCCGTTCTTCCCCTACGCCCTTCACTGCGGTTCATTTACTGCGACGATTGATTTCTTTTCGTTTTGCACCTGTGTTAATTACATTTCAGATTATTTAAGCCCGGATCACGTTTGTGTTCGCAGACTTATTGTTGCATTTAGTGTAAGTTTATGACCCCGTGTGTGCGCTTTTGCTTTGTTTTCTTTTTGCCGGATCCGCGGCCATTAGAGGCTGCCCCTGGATCTGCGGCTGGAGGGGGTGCCCAGAGACCCTCGGGTGATAGAGGCCGTCCCCGGGTCCTGGTAGTGGCCAACCCCGGATCCTTGGCCGTTAGAGGCTGTCTCTGGACCCTCGACCGTAAAGGGTGGTCCCTGGATCCTCGGCCATTAAAGGCAGTCCTTGGATCTCCAGGAATGGTCTTACGAGATCCTCGGGACACCCGATCATAACAGTCTGTAATTATTATCGTAGCTATCAAATACATATTTTATGCAATAATTTAAAATTCATACAACGTTATTTTCTGCATATCTTGTTGGATTGATGTCACATCACAGGAGAGAAAGCTGGGAAATGCAGAGGAAAAGTGGTGGTCTCTGTATTAAACTCCTTGTTTTATGATAAATTCTACTCTAACTTGTCAGAACACATTAGGGAGTAACTGTATATATTAAACTCCTCAATTTATTTATAATATGATTTATCAGAATATATCCCCATTGAAAAATGGGACTGCCTGTATATTCATATTTTCAATGCACCATGCACTTGGACATGTAAAATCTGTGAGATTTATCACAAATAGGGCAATGTGATATCTTCAAATCATTATGAACTTTAACACCTATCTAGACATAAAGAGCGAGGAACCTACCAGCACAAAAAAATACCATGGCCGTGGCACGCCATACTCCCCAGGAAAGACAGCTTCGACATACCAGGCCACCAGACCATAAAGGATGGCATCTAGCATCAAGAGACCCATGACCTGTGCCAGTGAGAAGTCATCATCCACTGTCACAGGCTCAAACAGGTTGCTCCACTGGATGCCTGTACCTAATTGAAACACAGGTTACTATGAAGACATATACTCCAAGGTTTTCTGCAATAAACAAGAGAGGGGAAAATGACTAAACTTTACGATGGCTGACCTTTTCCCTCGAACATGCCAACCAGCTGGGATCCCATAGCCATGGCTACATTAGAGATAAGACAGCTGGACACTTTCTGAGCATGGGTCAGCAGGTCATAGCGTGGCGACAGGAACAGGTATGGGAGGTAGCTAAAGAAGTACAGGAACCCACTTGCTGCTGCTGCAACATTAGCTAAACAAGGAAGGGAGAAATAAACAGCATGAATAAAAATCAAGACTGGGCCTTTCTGAAAAAGAAATACCTCAATAAATAAATCTCAAAAACTCTTAACTATTGATTCACAGACAAAAGTTTTGAGGACACACAACACAGATTGCATCAAAAATAAGGGTATTAGAATGTTGTTTGTGTCCAACATTTGTTGCTTCAACACCAGTTCGGTCACTGTGTGTTCAGCTTCTGAGGTTAGACAATAAAGCCAGTATGTTTTGACATTCCAGTATGTTTTCAAGTGGTCACGTGTCATATTGAGAGTCACTGGGGTATCAGTATATCCCATTCTAGTGTCACGGTTTATCTATCAAGAAATGTATTATTTATATTATGAAGGTGTTACAAGTGAATGATGCTGAACACGCACAATAATTAGAAGTGGTGTCCACAAACTGGTGTCTATACTGTGCATGCTTTATAATGTGTTTGAAACAAATCATCCACATCCAGTGATAGCAAACAGTTTTTCAGAACCTCCTCGTTTTGAGATAAAAGAAAGAGAACTGGAAAGGAATATTTATAATCTTTTCAAAGAATGAGATTAAGGATATTTTCACACTGCAGGTAAAAGTGGCCCAGATTCAATGTTTTACGTCACATGACGTGTTACTTTTGTGGCTGTGGAAACCAAGAACGCAAAAGAAATAGGCGGCCAAAAGAAAGCAACATGCCACATTTAAAATGCCCGACAGACCACCTGGAACATGACAGACCTTCCATGAACTATTCATCTGAAATCACAGGTTGAGCTGATGTAAAAAAATGATGATATAGCCTCATTTGTCTTCACTAGAAGAATGAGCACATTGGCTCTTTTACTGAAAGTACATTGCTGCAACAACATTCCGTTGAGAAACTGGTTTGCACTTTTAGCCCACTAAAAGCCTTCCTACAAAAAGTGACAAACTGCCCTCACAGTTAAACTCATGTACATAACAATAACATAGTAAAATGCTGGGTCCTGTAGTCATTAAAAACCTCAGAAAGACTGTGGCGTTTTAATGACATAGAAATGGGTTCAGAGGTGACAGTAAATTAAACCACAATGCCTACCAACGTTTCCACTACACAAATTTTGTAATTATTGCAGCCGCTACTTCAAATATTTGGGAATGTGGAAAACTGCACTTTTACGATGAAACGACAGGTGGTAAGTTAAATAAAACTGAAGCTTGACTACAACCAAGGTGGAGGAAAAGGAGAGAAAAGAGAACGGTAGACGATCTATAGTTAAATTAAATATATTTCACAGTTAAAAAGAACATTAGCAATCTAATATAAAGCCCGTCACACCAACACACACGACAAAAAAAACTTCAGTAGACTATTTGCTTCCACTGGTTTCAATATGCTAAAGTTCAATAGACGTCAACTATGGCTGTTGTTTATAATAATATCTTAATTGTTGTTCTAACCATGGGTGAACTGACATCATGTCTTAAAAGTCTGCAGAATCTCTGTGGCATGTAGTCATGTTGGATTGAGTTCTTGTCTATGTCACTAGATTTAATTGACATTGACATCGTCACTCGCATGTAGCTGGTTTGGCTTTGAAAACATAATTGTTGCTCAATTACACTATGTCAGAAATTGGTTGTTGTTAAAAATAGCTCAACAACTACATTTTTTCACAATCTGCAAGCTAACCACCATGCAGAACAACATGAAGGTTTTGACAAACTTCGGAAGTCAGATGTTTACAATAGGTTTAAACCAGCCACTGTATCAACATAAAAACACACTCAGCAAACCTTGGTGGAATCAGTGTGCAAAAAAGTGCCTTACAACAAGAAAAACAACAGCTGGAAAGACCACTTGCATGGTGAAAGACAGTGCTAATTCAGGTGGATAGATGAGATGAGATAGAGAGAGATGGGTTCAAACAAGTTTTGAATACTTTAGACCCAGGATATACGCTGTAAAAGTATCATTTTCCTCGTCAATTCTCATTATTGACAAAATTCCATAAAATATTGACATGCCGGGCCATCATAGCTCATTAACATTGCACACTCTTACCATGTATTTATCTTTACTTCTACGTCTAAATCAAAGTGTAGTATATTGTATAAACAATGTTTTCTATAAATTTAGCTTTTGAATGAACAAGACAGCACTGCTGTAAATATACAGAATCTGAAATGTAACATCCACAGTAAAACACATATTGTACTGATCAACAATGTAAAATGAAGAGACTGTCTCCATGGTCTGGCCACTAAACACAAGAATAATGCCTAAATGTACAAATGTTTAAACATACAGTCGAGAATATAATGATTTTATCCCTTTCTAATTTTGTAAGTTTGCCCATTTACAAAGATATGACAATATAATAATAAAGAAAATACAGAAAATTACATTGTATAAAATATATAAACTTATTTGCATTTTGCAGAGAGAAATAAGTATTTGATCTCCTACCAAACATTAAGAGTTCTGGCTCCCACAGACTAGTTAGACACTCCTAATTACCTCGTTACCTGCATTAAAGAAAACCACCTTAATCTGTCACCTGTACAAAAGACACCTGTCCACAGACTCAATTAATCAAGTCAAGACTCTAACCTCTCCAAAATCGACAAGACCAAAGAGCTTTCTAAGGATGTCAGGGACAAGATCATAGACCTGCACAAGGCTGGAATGGGTTACAAAACCATAAGTAAGACGCCAGGTGAGAACGAGACAACTGTTGGTACCATTGTAAGAAAATGGAATAAATACAAAATGACTGTCAGTCGACCTCGATATGGGGCTTCATGCAAAATCTCATCTCATTGGGGGGGAATTTCTTAATGATCTTAAGGCAGCTGGGACCACAGTAACCAAGAAAACCACTGGTAACACATTATGTCGTAATGGATTCAAATCCTGCAGTGCCCATAAGGTCCCCTGCTTAAGATGGCATATGTGCAAGTACGTGTAAAGTTTCCCAATTAACACCTGGATGATTCTGAGAGTGATTGGGCGAAGGTGCTGTGGTCAGATGGGACAAAAATGTAGCTATTTGGCATTAGCTCAACTCACCGTGTTTGGAGGAATGCTGA
This sequence comes from Parotocinclus haroldoi, assembly GCA_034779995.1. Classification (NCBI taxonomy): domain Eukaryota; kingdom Metazoa; phylum Chordata; class Actinopteri; order Siluriformes; family Loricariidae; genus Parotocinclus; species Parotocinclus haroldoi. The sequence continues at coordinate 7,557 of JAUZST010021777.1, forward strand.
CCATGACCAAAGAACACCGTCCCTACTGTCATAGAGGTGGAAACATTATGTTTTGGGGGTGTTTCTCTACTAAGGGCACAGGACTACTTCATCGCATTAATGGGAGATTGGATGGAGCCATGTACCTTAAATCCTGAGTGGCAACCTCCTTCCCTCTGTCACGCCATTAAAATGGGTCGTATCTGGGTTTTGCAGGACGACAGTGACCCAAAACATACAGCCAAGGCAACAAAGGAGTGGCTCAAAAAGAAGCGCATTAAGGTCATGGAGTGGCCTAGCCAGTCTCTAGACTTTAATTCCATAGAAAACTTATGGGGTAAGCTGAAGGTCCGAGCTGCCAAGCAACAGCCTCCAATCTTAATGATATAGAGATGATCTGCAAAGAGGAGGGGACCAAAATTTGTCTTGACATGTGCATAAACCTCATCATCATCATAAAAAAAAAAAACTCCTGACTGCTGTGCTTGCCAACAAGGGTTTTGCCACCAAGTATTAAGTCTTGTTTGCTAGAACAATCAAATACATATTTCTCTCTGCAAAAAGCAAATACATTTATATATTTTAGACAGTATAATTATAATTTTAGATATTCTCTCACTGTTAAAATAAACTGTTCATATCTTTGTTAGTGGGAAAACTTACAAAATCAGCAATGGATCAAATAATGATTTTCTCCACTGTACTTGTATTTACAATGCACTGAAATGTATTTGCTTATAACAAAGCCAATTAAATAAAAACAGATTTAATGGAATAACAAATATGTAAGGTGTTGTTAGGAGACTCTTCTGAGTTTTTTTGTGTTCAGGATACAGCTTTTCTGTAACTGCTTAGGTTTTTAAATGTCTTTTAGTAATATAACTAACACTGAACGTATCTGCTGCATGGTGTAGGAATTTTGGTCAAACCAAGCCTTAGACATACTTGAAGATCTGCTGTAACTAAACATGTTAAATGTATTTTGTATGTGTCTATTTTATGATTTACATCTATCTTTATTTTCCATAAGGAGGGAATCAATCGGACCACAGTAGACTGGTTTCAGTGTCCATGGATGGGCCCAATGCCAAGTGGAATCTTATGAACCTACTCCAACATGACCAAGCAGAGAAGTGCACAGCTGGTGTCTGTGGGCAGCTGTTGGCTACTCACACTACTAAAATTTGAAAGGGCTTGCACACTTTTTCACAATGTTCCAAATCGTTGCAAAGATGCATTTTTTTCAAGACTCTGGCCAGGATTTTCCGCCAATTCATGTAGAAATACCAGACCAGTTAACCTGTGATGCCCTTTTTTTGGTAAATTTATTTACAGTTTAGGAAAGAAAAACACTTCCAAAGCCAGAAAAGAAAGCTGACTGAGCAGTCTCTTCAGGACCTTAAGAGGACCTTATAGAGGAATTGTCCACCTGTCTTCCACCAGAGGCAGATGCATTTGCAGAAGAAGCTGAGCTTTCCAAGTCAAATGCCCTAAAACAAAAAGATTGTCAAACTCAAAACCCTTGAAACAGAACTTGATACTAAAAAGGAACTCCTCAGACATGCTCTATATTGCCAAAAGTATTTGCACTTCTGCCTTGACTCACATATGAGCTTAAGTGACATCCCATTCCTAATCCATGACGTTCAATATGACGTTGGTCCATGCTAGAACAGCATCAACTCTTCTGGGAAGGCTGTCCACAAGGTTTAGGAGTCTGTTTATGGGGATTTCAGACCATTCTTCCAGAAGCCCATTTATGAGGTCACATACTGATGTTGGACAAGAAGGTCTGGCGCTCTCTCTCCGCCCTAATTCATCCCAAAGGTGTTCTATCGGGTTGAGATCAGGACTCTGTGCAGGCCAGTCACGTTAATCCACACCAGACTCTGCCATCAATGTCTTTATGGACCGTGCTGTGTGCACTGGTGCACAGTCATGTTGGAAGAGGAAGGCGCCAAATCCAAACTGTTCCCACAAAGCTGGGAATTGTCCAAAATGTCTTGGTATGCTAAGTTCCTTTCATTGACACTAAGGGGTCAAGCCCAGCTCCTGAAAAATAACCCCACACCCCCCCTCCACCAAATGCACAATGCAGTCAGACAAGCACCATTCTCCTGGCAACCACCAAATCCAGACTCGTCCATCAGATTGCCAGATGAAGAAGCGTAATTCGTCACTCCAGAGAACGTGCCTCACTGCTCTAGAGTCCAGTGGCAGTGTGCTTTACACCACTGCATCTGGCACTTTGCATTCCATTTGGTGATGTATAGCTTGGATGCAGCTGCTCGACCATAGTAACCCATTCCATGAAGCTCTCTGTGCACTGTTCTTGAGCTAATCTGAAGGCCACATGAAGTATGGAGCTCTGTAGTGATTGACTCTGCAGAAAGTTGGCGACCTTTTTGCACTATGGACCTGCTCTGTCAGTTTACATGGCCTAACACTTCGTGGCCGAGTTGCTGTCATTCCCAAACACATTTTCTTATAATAGAGCTGACGGGGGAATATTTAGGAGCCAGGAAATTTCACGACTGGATTTGTTGCATGGGTGGCATCCTATTACAGTTCCACGCTGGAATTCACTGAGCTCCTGAGAGTGACCCATTCTTTCACAAATGTTTGTAAAAAACAGTCTGTGTGCCTAGGTGCTTCCTTTTATACACCTGTTGGAACACCTGATTTAGATCATTTGGATGGGTGAGCAAATACTGTGGCAACATAGTGTATATTAATATGTAGATGGACAAAAAGCCAGCACTCTTGCCAGTGTTCAACCCTGTCAAACATGTAAAGTTGTTGTTCAAGCAAGCTGAAAGTTTTATAGCATTCTTTTGCTGTGTGAGAGTCAGTTATACTGTAAGCAAACACCCTGCTAAAACAACAAATCTAATGATTGTGCAGGACGTTTGCACACCAGTGTATGTCAAATCCAAGTTTGTTTCCTTCAGAACGTTCAATTCTTTTTATTTAGAAAGTCAACAAACAAGGAGTGCAAAATTCTATAAATAATAATAGTAATATGAATAGTACTAATGTTGGTGAGCAAAGTACCTGGCATTCTCCTTGTCCTCGTATACAGGTCTTTCCTCATTTGCCATGCTCATTCCATTGGCATCGTCTTCTTTTCTTACTGCAGACATTAGTCAATTTGTCTGCCTGCTAAATGGTTTCACAAGACACAATATTATAAATCATTCAAACGATCTGAACTTCTATATTAACACTGAAATCAGTTTTAACTTATGTGGTCTAGATTGTGGCAAAATGTGCCTTATATCAGGAGGCAGTGTACAGTCTAACACAATTCTGTTGTTTGTTTAAAGTGCCTATTCTAATAAAACAGCCCTACAACTCCTACATTTACAGTTAGTTTTAGAAGCATTGCCACCCCTGGTGGAAACAAATATTTAAATTCAAAACTTCAAATATATTGGTTAATTAGCTTATCTTCACATTGAAAATATGTGAACAGGTTAATTTAATTTAATGTTTTAATGTTTTTTTATGTGTTTTATGTGTTAGATATGAAAATTCAAAAATATTATTAGCATTTTTTATGTATTTGTATATATATTTTAATGGAAACGTTTAAATGTTAAATCACCTGAGAATTTAAGAAGCCCACTTTTTGGTGGGGTTTACACCAGGAGCTGGGATGACCATGTCTTAATTAAGCCTTGATTCTGCGCTTGTTTAAGTTTTAGTGTGTGTTAATTTAGACATACTTATCTGCCTTGGCAGTGATACAATGTTTATCTTTGCATACCTCAGCAGTTCTGAGGGTTGGAATTATTTTTATATTCTGTTCCTAATTCCTACTACTAATTTAAATTTTATTAATAATTTATTTATTTTAAACTAATTTTCCTATCATTTAATATACATTTAGTATTTATTTAGTCAACATCTAGGCCGCCCATGGAGGACGGGTCCCCTGTTGAGTCTTGGTTCTTCCCAAGGTTTCTTCCTACCATTTTAGGGAGTTTTTCCTTTCCACTGTCACCCTGGGCTTGCTCAACTTGGGATTGGCCTTTTAGGATCATGTATTACTGTAAAGCTGCTTTGAGACGATGCTACGTTGTAAAAAGCGCTATATAAATAAAATTGAAATTGAAATTCTGGATCAGCTGTAAGGATCGGATAGCGCTCAGAGGTAGCCCCGGTAGCAGTAGCTGCAAGAGGTAACAGTCAGCACCTCTTGGTCTTTTTTGCAAAGCTTTAAGGTGTGTTTTGAATCATAATGCAGTATTAATTCTTCTCCATAACGATCCACAAGAGCAAAGTGCTCTCAGACCTTTGATTCCCATTGTCTACATTTTTGCACTGAACTTTTAAAGGTTATAAAGGTACAGAGATATTCTGGAGTGACCTGGCCATGCACTGCTGTTTAAACAGCATGTAATGATGTCACACAGCACACCAAAAATTGGATATCTTAATGACTGACAAGACCAATAGAAATCAAATCCTAATGGCTCCGAGTTCCACCTGAATTGAAACTGGATGAACCAACAGCTCATGTTGTGATCTTCAGTTATGACATAACGCAGCTTTATCTGACTAGCTCATTCAATTTGTAACTCTTTGTTGCTACAGGGCGTCTGCTAGACGGCTGTCTGTTCCTAAACGACATTAGTGCTCCTTATTGTAGATTGATCAAGAGATTTTGTCTTTGATCTGAGCTTCCTTTGAAGCCGCAGCGTTAGCATGGGACTTAATTGGGACATCAGGTCATGTTGGTAAGGATCGGCAGGATTATTCATCGTTCATGGCATCTAAACGCAAACGAGTATGGATTAAACCAGGCATGGTTAATGACTTGTGAGTACACTATGAGGTGACTTGATTAATAGGTAATTATGAAGAGCAACAATCCATGGCTGCTGGTGACATTTTCATGTATGGAGGATATAGAAAAGGATCAGTGAAGCATTGATGTTCAGATGATACCTGTTAGTTATGTGAGTATTAAAGCTTAAAGATATGCAGTGTGGATAAAAACTATCAACAGCAATGTTTATGTTACACTCATCTTCCCAGACAGATAATGCACCCCGGAGTGCTGTATTCCGGCTGTACCACAGCAACTTGCATTTATAATTTCTGAAGATCAAGGGATTCAGGTCTATTACTGATTGTATTTTCTATCATTAAAATCGGTGATCAGACCTCATAGGACTAATAACCCTACCCCTGACCAGACACTAAACTTTCTGGAACTTTAGAGTTTATAATGTACTCCTGAAAAAGGCAAAACCAGAAAGGAAGGCGGAGATGAAAGGAGCATAATGATTCAGGGCTGGTTTGGTTCTTTAGAGTAGAATAACAAACAAAGCAATAAATTCATAATCGTGGCATTACCCTTACCTCAAAGTGTCCGGGTGCCATGTCTTCACCTGAGGGTACGCACAGATGTCACGTGGGCTCCCACCTGGCTGTCAGACACATTCATTGTTAGTGCTTCCAAAACCACATGCTACACTCGCAAAAATGTGTTCTGTTCCTAGACAACAAGTAACTACATATTCTATTTTTCTACAAGCTTTTCTTCTGGTACTAGTTCCAGTCCACATACTAAGATGTTCTTCCAGTACCAACTGCAGCTTCACTCAAACCGTTCTTCCTTCATCAATAACAGTCCTCAAGTTGTTACTCAGACCACATCAGAGGGGAGTAACGCCCTCTCCTCGGTGGGGTTGAAAATGAAAACATTCTAGAAGTAATAATTAAGAACCTTTGAGAGGATCAAGACTCAGACCCTGAATGAATGAGTATCCCAAACCTTTATATCATATCCTGCGGTCCTGGGACTGCGGCAGCCTAGTGGTGAAGTTACTAGACTTTGGACCTGATGGTCCAGGGTTCAAATCGCATCTCTGCCAAGCTGCCACGGTTGGGCCCTTAAGCAAGGCCCTTAACTCACGATTGCTTGAATTGAAAGTCGCTCTGGATGACGAAAATTGAAATATCCAAAACACTTTGTGAATGATTGAGGATATACTGTACATAGCATTGGCTAATAAAAATCAACAGCCAGGGAAATATTCTTTTGTTTATTTTGTTTCTGGAAATGGTGTCACCAAAACATGATTGAGTTTGTGTCAGTGCATTCATTCCATGTGGGACATTGAACTCTTGGAACTTTGTAACGTGCGTTTATTGTTGCATGTTGGAACCCGTTCGGTTCACAGGGCTCTCGTTCGTTTGGTCCATACCAAAAGTACGCTTTTTATTAAAGTTGCACGAGAGACTATTTGGTGTGAAGAGATATAAATACAAAAAGAATAAAAAGCAGCAGAGGGAAAATGTTCTTCTTTGATATGTAGCCAGCAGTGAGAACGTTTTAAAATGATGAGATAGCTACAAGCGCATTCTCCTCCAATAACACACAGTATTGCTGCTATTCATCATCGGGCAGGAAGATTGGGAGGGTTCTGCTCATATAAACAGTATCTCATATATCACAGCACTGCTCAGCCATGTTTAGGACCAACAACAAGGGCGCCACTTTGACCCGATCGTCTGTCCTGGACAAAGGAGTTTCCATATTTTCTCAAAAAGAATCTGTATTCTTTAAAGAATTCAAATAGAAGCTTGCTTGTTTGAGCACAGTCCAATTAATCAACGTTACAAATATTTGTCAAAGAAACAGATGTTCTCTGAAACAAAGGCAAAAAGAACCAGTAACAATTCCAAAAGCCAGGGACGGTCATGGTATGGGATTGTGCCAGAGCCCTGGCTAATGGTCGTTTACACTTCTGTGATGGCAGCATTAATGCAGAAAAGTACATCAAGATTTTAGAGCAACATGTTCCGTTCATTTTTCAACAAGAAAAAGCAAACCCATGTCCTGTACACATTACAAAAGCAAGGCTGTGGAAGAAGAGGTTATGGGTACTGGACTGGGCTGCCGGTGGTCCTGACCTGTCCACAACACAGCACATATTGAGACGTATTTGCAAAAAGGAATGGGACAAAATAAAATTCATTATGCCATTATGAGCCTAAACCACAGCCTTTCGTGGTCAAATACGGTATGCAACTTGCATCCAGTCATGGAAGGTAAACAAAGACAAAAGAATAGAGCAAGCTGATTATCACCCACTATTTTGCTTATGTTGTTCCATTTTACTTTTGCATTATACCTCTGGTGGTACATGGTGCAGAGTATTAAGAAATGATCTATTTATACATAAAATCCACATTGTAAGTACAACTGCACCTTAAGAGGCAGCTGGTAGCTGACCTACGCTTTAAAAGCTTAATGTGGTTTTCAAATTACACTGTAATAGCTACTTTAAACACTGGTACTGTTAGACAAGCAAGGGCTAATGGCCCATTTTAAAAATCACTCCAAATATAGTATTACAGTTCATATTGGCTGAACAATTCATATGCTGACTTTCGGGTAACTGTGGATAAATGTCAACGTTTTGCGCGAGCTGCTTTCCCCGGGTTACTGTAAATCTTCAAACGCTTCTGTTATAGCGTTTAATGCCTTGGGGGAAAGGCCAGCACTTCCAAAACTACATGGCACTCTGCTCCTAAATAAGGTCGCCTCTGAAAGCCTTCGAACACGAAATCTGAGCGTGGAATCTGAAAATAAAGTTCAGAGGGACATTGAAATGCTGAGACCCACAAGAAGTCCGAAAAGTTCAGTAATATTTTATGGAAAGGTTAAGCCAGGAATACAAAATACCATAAAGTGCAGGAAAAGCAAAATATATACCCAGGTCACACGCGAAAGCTTCAAGATTGCTTGGGCAGAGGTTTGATCCAAAACCCTTGTGCATCAGAAGTCGAAAATTGGCCATTTAATAATCCTGTCCATGTGCAGTAATTATAGTGGTATCATTCTACAGTTATAGTTATACAGCTGCATAAATAATATCTGACTTACTCTGTAATGCTTTGGCTGCCAATCGTGCCTGCATGACCTGGCCAGAATTCACCACCAGGACTCAAAGCCAAGTCACAACAGTATTGAAATGGATAATTAAGGCTGCATTGCCAAAACTCTTGGCATTTAGGCTGCTGTTATTGTTTAATAATAGAATTTACAACCTTTGTGTAAAATTTAGAATATTTAACAAATATCATGTGAGTGCCAAAGTGTCACTTTCAATAAGTTATTACTGGACGGCACGAGGAAGCTCAGAATGATAACAATTCTGATCAGTGGAAAGTGCAGAAAACAAAACTACCCTGTCCCGAGGCTGTGTGTGTGTGTGTGTGTGTGTGTACCAATCTGTACAGGTTGGTTATATTACATTTTTTCTACATTCAGTGACTAGGTTTTACATAATATTTATTTTATGTTCATTTTCAACGTTATCATTGTTGCATCTGCAAAGGCATAAACACATATTTCTCCCAAATGAACACAGACACAATTTTCCCAGTTTCAATCAGTTTTCCCTGAAGGCATGGCCCCATAATAAACCAGTATAAAAAGTTTGGATGAAGTTGTTTAGAACGCTCTTCCCAGTCCACTCTAACCCGAGGCCATGGGCTAAGTGATGTTTTACCTCTGAGTTCTCCCTGAGAGCTATACACCACCTGAGCTAGTGTAATCCTGTGGAATTTCTGCCTTTAGGAGTAATAAGAACTTTGGGTTTGTATCAGAAAATACTTTTTCACTTAAATTGTTGCCAGCACAGGAAATATCCCGTTTAGTGTGAGGAAACTGTCTTCAGCATTAATGCGGTGTGTCTTAATAAACCAGGCTCTGAGTTTTTACCTGGGTTTGTCTGGAGTGATCCATTTCTGTAAACCACAGTGAACAGAACAATTGTCGCTGGTGAGGTTCACTGCGTGACCTTCAGGACCCGAAGCGAAGGATGGCAAGTGGACTTCATTATCTTCTCTCTCAGAGCAGTAAGACTTCTTAAACAACCTCTCAAGTAGGGTTGTCACCTTCAGAGTGGACAAATAGAGGGCACCCAATTGACATTCTTCTGAACCTGAGTATTCGGAGCTATTTTCACCTAACTTGGGAAAATGCACTTGCTGTAACAAAACTTAAGATCAATGGGCTGAGTGGAAAAGGAATCCGACATTCGCACAGAATCGCATGGAATGTGTTAACATAGCTTACTTATCTTGCTCCAAGTTTCCTATGTGACAAACAAGATGTCATGATCCTGTCTTTTGTTAACGATAACCCACTAACTAGCTTTCTTATGTCACTCCTGGCACCAAAAAAAAAAATCCAGAAAGAAATGTCGACTTGCTGCAAAATTCTACAAAAGGTCTGACTCAGGCGGATATGTACAGATATGTAGACGTTTTGCCGAGCTGACAGACATTGAGAGATGGCAAATCACTGGACTGAAAGAAAGGATGATGGAAATTTTGACAAATTGCTCGCCATCCAGACTTTTCTAGCTGTTAGGAGGTGTAGAGGAAGCAGCGATTCCATGAGGGGCGCAGTTTCGTTGTCCACCATCCAGACACAGGTGGCACCATCACTACACACCCCTGTCTATGAACACGAGGCAGAAGGAAATGTGTTGCCATGGTGCAGTGGTGTTGTGAATGAGAAACCTGGACAGCTATGGGCTGGAACTGTATCGACTCTAATTTATCAAAGGTCATTAAGTCAAAATAAATGAAATACTAAATTTGAGCAGGGGTGCCCAACATTTTAGCTGTAAAAACAAATAGTAGGCTGAAATGATACCTGTATGTTCTTTGTTATACAGAATATTATGGGCTAACAAGACAACCCTTAAACTGGATTAACACACAAAACACACCAGTACTGTCAGAACAGAGGTGTGTAATGATGTGAGAAGGAATTTAAGCAGCTGCAAAGCAGTCGCGGGTATCGGTTGGACACCGTCAAATAAACATGTTATTAAAATAGTTAGGAAATATCCAAAATGGCCCTGGGGGGTTAACAAGAGCTGACCAGAGCTCGGGAAATGGCTTAGGAAGAAAAGCAAATCTACGACTTTTTTGGCACATTTGCAGAATAAAAGTGCCCTCTTAAACCTTATGGCATATGGGACTTGAACCAGATGATTCAAGGGATGCTGCGAGCCATAAAATACTGCAAGCTGACCAGTCCAGAGTCCAGACAGAGCCTCATTCCTTCTCAGTGGCCTCTAATGCAAGGCTTGGCATAACCAGTACAATATTCAAGACTTAGAAGAATGCGAGCTCAGTGCTCATGGGGATTGGTAAAAGAAATCTCTGAAGGATTTGACCTGGAATGATCTATTTCATGGCGATGGTAGAGAGCAAGGGAACAGACTTTGAGCCCCGCAAAGGAATTACGGGAGAAAATCCCTTTTTGGATCAATATTGGATCTTTGCTCTCATCTACCATGGCAGGTGTGTCTAGAGGGTCAGAGTTTCTGTTGAAATAGAAGGACTAGCACTAAGATGGCAGAAACATACCATAATACAGCGCTCAATCACCTGTTCTACATTCAGTGAACTGAAAGGTCATCGTTAAGAAGGTGCGTGGCATTGGTAGATCTCGTCACACTTCTGCAGCACTCAATGACTTGGGGCCTGCTCAATCCAGCACCCATGTATAGAGATGTCTGTGGTGATGCAGTGTATCCTTTACGGTTGGGTAAAAATGCCACTTTCTTATTTTTTGCACTGCATTGCTCTGCATTCCTTTAATAACAGGATATTAGGTTTATATTGCTATCGAATTAGCTTTAATTTAATTTCCAAAAACAGCAGGTTATCACTGGTTAATGTAATGACACTTATCGTCCTCTAACAGCCAATTGCTCCAGTTCAACAACTAATACCACACCTTAACTAACTACCACCAAAACCTAATCACCAAAACCTAATCCCTAGCTCTAATCCCAAAAGTAACTATATGCCAAACTTGCAACCATAATCTCATACAAATAATGTTGTTTTGTTGCCATATTAATATCCATCCATCCATTATGTTAATTAGCTTAATCCATATGGAGTTGCGGGCCAGCCAGTGCCCATCCAGGAACTCTGGGCGCAAGGCCAGGAACAACCCCAGACAGGGTGCCAATCCATCGTAGAGCACACACACACAGTCACACACACACAGAGCCACTCTTAGAGAGACCAATTAACCTAGCACGCATGTCTTTGGACTGCAGGAGGAAGCCAGAGTACCCAGAGTAAACCCACGCAAATGCAAAGAGGACATGCAGACTCCACACAGAAAGGACCCAGACCGCTCCACCCTGGGATTGAAACCGGGACCTTCCTGCTGTGAGCCAGTGGCGCTACCCACCGAGCCCCTGTGCTAATATAGCATAGTTAATATGCCAATTTATTTATTCTGTTAAGTATTAACGGATTGAATGTTTTAACCCGAATTCTAAAAGTCTAACCTTAAACTTAACCCTGTAGCTCTAATCCAAACCCCTCACTTTACACAAATCTTATTGGTACTGATTGTTAACAGTTAATATAACCAATTCAACAATGATTAATCAATTCTAACACCTAAGCCCTAACCCTAACCCGACCCTAAACCCTAAACTTTAACCATACAGCCACCCTCTAACCTCTCACTCTTTTACCCAGTCCTCCTCTAGCTCTCAAATTAACGCGGATCTTAACGCAGCTCTAACCCCATAACCCTAAGCTTACCCCTACCCCCACTCTCCTAACCATAACCCCAACACTTCCAACCCTAAACCTATTCTCCAACCCCTTAGTCTGTCTCACGGTTTAGACCCAACCCCTCACCCTAACCCTAAACCTAGCATTCACGTTAACCTTCATATTACCTAAACCCTGACCTTCAAACATAACTCTACACCCAAATGTAATCATACACCTAACCACTGATCCCTAACATCTCTAGCGCTGAGCAATAAGCCCAGTCCTAAAATTGCTTTAACCCCATAACCATTACTCGTACCACACACTAATCCTAATTCCTAACCCTGATCCCACTGTAATCCAAATTTAGATCCATAACGAGCAAATGCCAATAGAATTTCTATTAGTAGGCTTGCATTAATAAGTAGAATAACAATAAAACAGTAACGAAGAGAAAACCTGAACAATACTAATTCTGTTGTATGTGTACCCATGGTGCTACGTGTGAGCAGACTAAACGAGTCTTGATATGAGCGCAACAGGTTTAGATGGCATCAAACATTTTATAGTCACAGCAGCACCGTTTTGAACTGCGAGTCGCTTGGGAATTCAGGAAACCACTTTCTACTACTGTTTTTTTTTATCATTTATAAAGTGAGAGAGAATAAAAAAAACAGATTTAAGAGATATAAAGCAATCCTTACTCACACTGTCTCATCTGCGGTGCTCTTAGAACTGATAGCAGCTCCATTTACCCAAAGTCCTCTAATGGGAAATTGAGTGTTTTTGATAGCAGCTGAAAAGTGTGTGCTGCTCACAGGTTGTCACATTTTGTTTGGCTTGAATAGCTTACTTTGTGTTAGAGGGCCGTTTGTCGATTACATGCCCGCAGAGAAGATTTTCATCACGAGAGCCAGCAGGAACAATCTGAGCCTAATCTGGAATGATGATCATTCACTCGTGAAAAAAAAAACAAAAAACACTTGATATATGTGTAGGCCAAAGTCATAACATTGCAAGGGTGGTACATAATTAATAACGCATTCATAATGTGATTTTACATCATAATACAGGATGAAACCAGAGTCCAGATGTGAGTGAGCTCCATCCCAGTAAGATCTCGAAAAGTATCTTCAGTGTTTAATACTTGTACGAAAGCATCAGTGACTCTATACGGTAAAAGGTGTAGGTGCATTTTTGTAATAACTATCAATTATGATGCTTATTCACCCAACTTTCTGAGGTAGGTTTACTTGGTTGGCAGAGATCATTTGTTTTGTGAGTCGTTAATCTGTAAATTCTCCCTTGTCTGACAAGTACGTTTGTTTGATATACGAGGGCTTTGGACCTCATCTTCAGCACTCAGGTTTGAAATAAGCACTTCAGGCAGCTTGCAGATTCCCTTCATTGTTTTCAGACCTGTTCATTTATAACCATTGAAAATAACTGGCTTTACAAATGGCATTCTTTAAGATGGCTCTCTTGTGCTGTCATTTTTGTAAATGAACACTTCGCTCGCTTGTTGATGGGGAGCATCAGATTGAATTTCTGTCTGTCAATTTATCTTAATTCTTGCAGTAATCTGAAGCCTGACTCAAAATGCTCGATTGTGTGGATAGTGAAAAAGCTAAGAGGATTTGTTAAAGCTCAGACTGGAGTAGTGTTGCGTCAAACTTTTTAAGTACTTCTATAACCAAATGTATGCCATCGATCTGAAGTTATACCAGTGATCCAAACAAGGTTCTAAATAAATAATTGCAAAATGTAAAACAACAGGGTGGGGCGGTTTGGTGGTGCATATGGTCAATGCGCTTCCAAGGCCCCCAGTTTGATCCTGACCTTAGACTTTTAGTTAATATTATTCTTTATTCCAAAGACATGCTTTAGGTTAATTGGTTACTCTTACCTGGCTCATAACTGTTGAGTTAATGTAACATAGTGTCTGTCAGGAATATAGCCATTGCATTGACGCTGATATGGGTGGAGCAACCCAGTTTTGAAAAGAGGTCATCGCTGACTTGGTCTACGGTCCATCTCCCTCAGCGGAGGGGGTCGACACATGGGAGAAAGGAGTCAGGTATAGTGAAACTGGATAGAATCTCCATTTAACATATTAAATAATAATTCATATTAAATAAAATGACAGACATTTTGGCAAAAATTCAGAATCATTGCTGTTTTGCTGTTTAGGTATACCGCTTACCTAAAACCCTGTCAGAATTTGTTGGAAGTAAAAAAAAAAAAAAGCCATGATAGCCATGGTAGGTTTATCCCACCTGGGCTCAGTACACAGAAGTCTTGATGCTTGTCTTCATTTTATTTTGAGAGGTGGAGCCAGTAGAAACACGCTTCAGTCTCAACGGATATAAGGTGGTGTAATTAGTGTCTTCAGGTTAGAGCCATTTTTAGCTTTGTAGGCAAACTGAAAAGAAGAGAACCCAGCACAGAACCCTGTGGGACACCAGTGAGGAGTCGCATATTGTACCTGCCACAACCGTCTCACCAGACAAGAACCCATTGGATTTCTTATTATATAATAAATCACATTAATCAGATGTCTATTTAATAACTAAATAGAGCACAATGAAAACTAGAGCATCTGATGATGATGTCATTAAACAAGTCATTACACAGGTCTACATTGATTTTCCCGACTACCAGATAACATGATCTTTATGTATTTTAGTGAGCTGAATCCAAAAATCTAATTCCGTTTCTTCCAGTCACATCCGGTTTTTCCACAAAATGCTGTCTACTCATAAACCGCCATAAACTCTTATAGCAATAAAGTAACATAATCTTTCAGATATGCTGAACACGCATATTAATAGGAAGACTGCTTATTTAAAACTGCTGACGGCATTTTATGGCTGTATAAGCAGCGACAAAACCAATGGCAGCAAGAGGCTTAGAAGTTCTAGCAAATGTAACTCTGTTTAAATCTGTTGTTGTTGAGTGTGTTATCCAACGCACTGAATAGTTGGCCGACGGTGCCAGAATGACCCTGATGCATTCTGTTGCACTTATGATGATGCCTTAAAACACCCAAACAAAGGACAGAAATATCTGACTTCATAAGAAAAGCTTATTTTGCATCCATGTTTGGAATTAGCACCTTTCATCTGGGTAAAATCAGCGAAAATAATTATATCACCCGAAAACCCTTTCAAACGTAGACCAGTGCAATCATGTAATAATTGCTCAGGCCATGCACTGTGGAGCGCTGGTGTCCCAGGAACAATACGAGAATTAATCTGTTAGATTCACACAGACAGCTCACCAGAGGCGGTGATCAAACCATATGGAGCACCAGTAATCCAGTGCTCTGTTCAATACTTCCCTCTAGCTAAAAGAAATCTGTCGACCATCGATTACTGAGTTGCCTTCCGGTTTACTGGTGCTTACAGGTTCTGCGGTGCACTGGAACCATTCAGTTCTGGGTTCTAAGGTTCCTCAGCTCCTGTGTGCCAAAGCCAGCAGTACTTATACCAAGCTCATATGCCTCTGTATTGTTTTTTCTATTCTATTCTATTCTGTTCTATTTTATTCCAGCACTGCTGCTTCTGACCCATATTCCCTGAGTTTGAGGCAGACTTCCAGCGACGCCATATGAACTTTAGAGTCATGACCAAAGCCGGACACTGCAGCCAGAATCCTCTTATTAATGCAGCATCAGCCAGTCGTCAAGGGTGATAATACGTGCAGATGTTGGCCAGATCCACTTTCTTAATCACAGAGGGGAGATGGATGACCGCGGGGTGGAAGCACTTGTCAGAACTGATCGAAAGGCCTCTAAATTTAATTGAGTCTCTTCAGTCAATCCCATTTCCCGTTGTTTTCCTGGTAATCTTCTTGTAATGGCTAATTGTTGGCTTCTGTGGATTTATAATGGGTAGCCCAATATGAATGTAGTTCATGTTTGAACCGAAATCAATAAGCAGCTGGCAGAGTTCTCTGGGACTTTGTAAGGTGAAGACGAAGACAGAACTAGAAGACGGTTTTCAGCGCAGAGGTTTTGTGCCTCCCTGAGGAATGACCTCGCTCGTTAAAGCTCAGGATTGTTCTTTCTAACGGAGAAAGTTACACTCAGAACCCCAGCTTCTAAACCTGTACTGAGCGCAGGAGCTCGGTAGATGATGTATTTTATTGCCAGTTTATTGGGTACACCCAGCTCGTACCTCCATTTATGGGAAACCATAACCCCTTTGGCTCTTTAACGGAACTCTTTTTTTTTTCCATCTACACACTACAGAAAGTAGTGTGTAATGGATTCTCTGACTGGGAGGATAAACTGCTGCATTACCAGCTGTCTAGAGACCTAACGCTAACAGCATAGGGGGTCATGCACAAGGTATCTAAACTTTTCCCAGATTTTATGGTTCATTTTATCCAATATGCTTGGAAACCAAAGCATAAAACAGACGTAGACGTATACTATAAACAAGAGATGGCGTTTGACCAAGATGCCAAACCATCAGCGTTAGACTCTACGTTTGTCCTGTTCAGATATCTTTTTTTGGCCGTGTATCGATACACACCTACCATATTTCTGTGATTTATGGTGTTTTTACTCTGTGATGCAGCAGCATTTTGACATAACTATAACTATACTTAACTGGAGACATAAACAATATGCGCTGTGACATCACGGCGGCATCGTCGAGATTTCTGTGAAACGCCACCACTGTGTGTAGCCCATCTGTCACTGTGCACTATTTGTCAGCTATCCTTTTCCCATCCATCACCGAAAAGGGCCATCAGTATTCTCGACACAGCAGTGACACTGACACGGCAGTGTGTTGTGCTAATGCAAGAGGTTTTAAACATTTTACAAGTGCTGGTGACTTTATTGGATGTCCCTACTTTGTTGGTACATCTCATATAATGTACATTAGGATCCAATAAACAGCAAGCAGAGCAGTTTGTTGTGCTCTCAAATACAATTCCTAACTCATATTCTAGGATTCCTGCAAAGAATAGCTACAAATGTCTGTAAAAACAGAACGTCAGCCAGCAGTTCGGCCATAATGCCCAGTCCACTCTTGTTCCTCATCCATGCTCCTCCGGGACGGTCTTAACGGGACGGTTCCAATTTGCCGGGTTTTATTTGAGTATCTATTAAAAGAAGTCACCCGGCGTTGTGATAGCAAGTTAGAAAAAACACACACAAGACTTAAAATATGAACAAGATCATAAATAATCAGAAATGTACTTCAATCCGTTGCTTTCTTTTTTATCAAACATCTGGCGCCCTGCATCAAAAACATCTCTAACAACTCAAAGGCATTCTTCTCCTAACGTAACGAAAAATTCAAATAACAGGCCTTATTTCTGTTATGCGATATAGAAAAGTTCCACATTTGTTTCTGCCTATGAAAAACTCCACCCACCTTTAACAATGTCAGGGCAATGTGGGTGTGCAGGGAGCTTTCTGATTGGACCTAATGGCAACCTGCATTCATTAAAGAAATAAAGGTTACGGGACCAAAATACCCAATACATTAGAGAAGAAGTTTGGATAGTGGGGGTTAACTTTACCCCAGGTCTCCATTAAAATCAATCTTGTCCAAACTGAGCTCGTGAGAGCCGATGGCTGCTGGAGGCTTTGATTAACATATCTGGAGGTTCATAGTGCGGTCATTAAGAGCTTATATAACCCTCCCTATGTGGCTAGTTTATAGGCTTATAGATTTCACAAAACTAGAAGTATGAAAGTGCATGATAGTAAATGTAAAAGAAAAAGCTGTGGACACCGATAATAATAATGCCTAAAACTGCATGATTCATCTACAAAAATCATACAAATAATAGTATCATCCTCATAAAAGCACAGCCAAAAAGAGAAAAAGCTATACACAAAACTTTTGTTTATTTTCATTTTAGAATATGTAGAATGTAGTTATTCCGTAGATTGGCAAATAATTTAATTTATTAATTTATTTAACCTAAACTGCAGTTATCATTGACTCTCTGAACCACCGTAACTTCACTCTAGTGTCTGAATAATAATAATAATAATAATAATAATAATAATAATAATAATAATAATAATAATAATAATAATAATAATAATAATAATTTAAGTATAGCATTATTATTATTAATTAGAAGAAAAACAGCCAATCTAGACAGATTTACTAGAAGTGACTAAATGAAAAAGAAAATCCAGTGGAACCTCTAAATTTGTAAGCCTCTTCAACAACAATTGTGACTTTAAATGGTCCATTTGAATTTCTCTTGCCTCCAAGTGCGAACAAAAATTCAGACCAAGGGCACCCTAAATAAAACGCTCAATGATGCGATCTTCAAAGATGATGAACTTCCATTATTAATCCAGTCCAGTAGGTGGCGATAATGCACTAATGGTTTATTCCAATCATCATACGACCCAAAAAAGAAGAAGAACAAACAAGGGCGCTATCATAGGCATATTTTGTATATTACATTATATTACTTTATTATGTATATGAATATTGTATTAGTCTGCAGGAGCGATTTCAGACACTCCCTCAGTTTCAAGTGTCCCGCATTAAAGTATCACGATTATTTTACTAATTGATTATTGTTGTTGCACTCCATTGCTTTATTCTTGCTTTTAATCATTAATTAGATATCAAAATAGCCATAAAAACAATAATTTGGGGCTAGAGAACATATTATTTCTACCTGCATTACTTTTATTGGGGAAATTAGATTATTTAATTGATGATTATTTTTAAGTTATTTTAAATTCGAAGCTATTTTGCAAGACTAAATGATAATAAAATAAGTAATATATAATAAATACTGTAAATATTGTGATATTTGACACAATCTATGACAATATATTATATAATACATTTAATTATATTATATTATATAATGTTTAATAAATGGTAATGCATGTGAAGTGAAATACAAACTACTTAATTTCTTAAGTATTTTTAAATTTTCTTATTATTTTGTATAATAGAGAAAAATGTCTTGACTCGACTCAGTGTCCAGGTCTTGGTCTTGGGTACTAGTGGTCTTGATTACAAGAGTGGTTCATTTGTTACTTGCTAGCTATATGAGCTTTGTAGTTCCAGTGCAAATCCATTCCAAAGAAACATCCTGAGAGATCTATCGTATGGAGTGAGTGTGTGATTGTCTAAATCACTGCACCATTTGCAATAAACATGGAAACAAGCAGCTCACGAAAATGAACCATCCATGTTGGTGTTGCAGCTGAAGCTAATGGTGCAACTCATAATGGTCAAGTACTGTGCGTGTGACAGAAGCAGGAGCCAGATGGGTTTCATCCAGCCATGCGAATCGGTTCTTCTCTCTAGTTGCAGTTCTCGCAGAGCAGAACAGAAGCGCTTCCAGATTTTTCATCGGAAACTCTGACAGTTTTCCCCACTTTTTGCCATTTTCCGTCTCTTCCCATTCTGATGTAATAAGAAAGCACATCCTGACTGATGGAGTGACAAGAAGGTGGTGATCTGCTCGGCGGTCTCACCAGTTCTTGTTGGACGTTTTTGTTCTCGACTTGTATTTAAAGCGAGCCCCGGATCCTGAGCTGCACATGAATGTTCCATATCTATCAAGACGGAGGAAAAGAACATTATGTGACTACATTATGAACTCACTGATAATTGAATTCAAGCATCGAATTCTTCCGCCATCACCTGCAGGATGTGACCAGTTAACTGGCGGCGTAATTTAGCGCCTGAGCGGCCTTTTGCACAGCGGTTCTTTACAGGATCGTGTCTTGCAGGCTGTCTGGCAAAATTACATTAGCACGCCTGTCAAATTAGCAAATGCAAAAGGTACACGCCAGAAGCAGAAAGGTAAATAACTCAGGGTAATTGGTTGCCGTGTCAGCTCCAGATGTGATTTATTTATTTTGAAAAAACAATCATTGTAGAGAGCTTTGTAGTCCAGTCTGTAGTCCATACCATCATTAGCTCTGGAAAGTAAGCCTAGCAGGCAGCACATGGTGCAATCTGATGAAGGTTTTGTCGTCAGGGTTCAAAGGCAGGGTCAAGGAAAAGTAAAATAAAAATAAAAAATAATGTTAAAGATGCTCGAGGTTCTCCCGGTCGAGCCTGCAGCATGTTCATGGTACAAAAGCTCAAAGGAAGCTTCAAGGAAAGAGACCACATATGAATAATATAATATAGTTTTAATGAGTTAATGGTAAATAACGTACAACATGCAAGTGTACATGCATATTTCTGCACGTGCCTTTATTATAAGTGTTGGGATGGATGAATAAACGAACAAAAAAGGTGAAATGAGCAGAGATTTTAAATCCAGGTACTCCTCTACGCTATGAAATATACAGCACGGACGTCATTAGACCTGTTTTAGGGTGGCTGTAGAAGAAAAAAATGTTATATACCCCACCACCACCACCACCAAAATACTGAACTGCGCTATCTGTCCCCATATTCACAATGGAATTAAGCATGACGCAATAAAACCTGGTGGAGGCGCTACTGAGCAAGGCGTCTGTGTGACTGGATGTCTCTGCAATTTCAACCAAAAAAAATATAATGAAAACATGTGATTTTAATGTTTGTTACAAATATTTGATGCGAAAAATGGAAACTCGTTGATGCCCTAGTGGATATTTTATTATGTTAGCACAGGAACCCTGAGGGATGTCAAGTTTATTTACTGAAAACGCCAGGTTAGTTTAACCCATTAAGTGCCAATTTTTTTTCCGAACATTTTTGACTTTATTCCTGTCCGCCTACATCCCATCCCATCCCATCCCATCCCATCCCATCCTATCAGTAGGCGGGTTAAAGCACACAATCCCCAAATGAGGATCATGGTTTTTAATGGGTTGAACATTGCAGTAAATAGGGCAGGGGTGGCACAGGGGCTCGATGGGTAGCACGGCTGGCCCATAGTAAGATGGTCCCGGGTTCATTCCCAGGGTGGAGAGGTGTCCTTCCTGTGTTTTTGTGGGTTTACTCTGGGTACTCCGGTTTCCTCTCATAATCCAAAGACATGCTTGTGAGGTTAACTGATTTCTCTGAATTGGCATTGACTTGAATGTGTGTGTGTCGATAGGACTTTGTGTATCACTGATATGTCCACCGATGCCGATAGCGACGTTAAATAATGGGGCAGACACACAGGAACGGCTTTGATCACTCTTAATTTTATGGCTGTATATTTTACAGATAGCTGATTATGATAAATGAATAGTTGATCATATTGATTGATAATATTAGTTGACTTAATATTACTGTTCTATTTGAAAACAGATATACAAAGGCAGCAGCTCAAACCAATGCCGATCAGGTGAGAGAATTTTTACAATTTAAATAAAATATTTCAATACATTTAATTTGCATTTAATCAGGAAAAGGTTATGAATGTAAAAATGAAGTTGAAAAGATCACGATTTCGTTTTTTTATGTGTTTACTGAATTTAAGAAACGTTTAACACAATTCGATTTGAAATTGCAATTTTTTTCTGGTGCCGGTACTTTTTGGTCCATGGTTTTTTTTTTGTAAGGGTTTTCAAAATAACGCTCTGTTCCTGGGCTGAGAATGAAGCGATTTGTTCGTATTTGCTTGTGTGAAAAGAAATAATACTTAAATTGAGAAATGAATTGTCTTCTGCCTAGTGTCCAAAAGATTTGGAACATGAAAGCTACAGACCAGATGCACCTGCTAACATTGCATGTTTTTTTTTTTTCAATTTGTACCTCATGTCAGTAGATGGATAGTAGTGAGGTTATATAAAGTCTGCACCTAATATGACCTAAAAAGTAATTGAATGCTAGTTTAATGCGGGCCAATGGGGTCATATATGAATCGTCTTAAAGTCTTACTTCTAGACCCCCCTTTCATAAATCTTTAGTGATACACAGAAGATGCAGCTTCTCATCTCACAAAAAAAAAAAAAAAAAAAAGCTTGTCCGGTCTCGGCAGCACTAAGACTGACTCATGTGTCCGTCGCTTTCCAGATTGCTCCTGCTTAATCATTTGTCATTTCTCAGTTAATTGCATATCTGGCTCTTCCAAAGCATGATGGTCCACTAATGAGTCATCAGTCTTTATAACTAGCATCTGCGTGGCTACAGGCCTGTGCTGGAAGCGGTTAGAGAAGCTAGTTTCATTATTAGCTGGGCAATCAGGGCGGGACGACGAGACGCCGCCGACAGACCCGACTTACATGCCCGTGCCTTGCAGACAGAGGTGTCACGGCGACGCCAAATTAATGCGGCGCTTCAGTTTACGTGCGCGCGGTAGCGACTTTCACACTTGAAAAGCTGAAAATTGCACAATGATCGAGAAAAATTTCCATTTGCACTCAGTCGTTGTTTTCCTGACAACCTCTCAGCTTTCTTATTCTCTCTCTTTCTCTCTCCAGCCGCTCTCTCGCGCTCTCTCTCACTCGCTCGCTCGCTCGCTCAGTGTGCCAAAGCTAGGGAGGTGATGTCGTTTAAAATAAATGGGCACCGAGAAAACCGAATGCTAGCTGCGGTTCCACAGCGATGACTGTAATGGCCTTTTATCGACAGTCTGAATCCCAGCAGGCATCAAATGTGCCACGGCGGAAAATGAATCGCAGGAAACGCCACTGCTCCGTCCCATTCCCTCCAGCTGATTCATGTTCATCGCATCCCTTTCTGTCGAGTTTGAGCTTCGCTCGCAGTTAAACGCTGCTGCCTAGTGCCTTATTGTACTCCCAGTAGAACTCGGGGGAGCGATTCTCATTTTCGGCCCGTAGCTGTTTATTAGAGTGAAGCGGCTTTTAATTACACGGAACTTTCTTAAACTCGGATTGAGTTGTGCTTTTGATTTTGTCCGCGCCAACATAACTCAGGACCTGCTTGGAGCAAGCGTGGTAACAGTTCGGTGACTTTTTCAACACTTTCTCAAATCGTCCTCGCCCCGGCAAACACAGTGCAGATTCTATGACCAAACGTTTGTGGACGCCCGGCGCTTTTATTTCAGCCGCACAAGCTGCTAATAGGCGCATTACATAAAATGCACTGCCATAGAATCTCCATATACATGCAGGGGCAGTACTGAACTCATCAGTGACTGCCATTACGTTTGTATAGGCATCAACCTGTAACAAATCAGTTCATCAACATCCCAGCCTGTCATCCCAAAACTAAGATCGTACAGAAATGCTACACAATGTACCTTGATCATATGGACATATCCCTCGGTGATACACATTCGACCTTGTTCAAAAGAAAGGTTTCATTTCATGGTTTCACATCAGAGGAAACATTCTTTATGTTTGCTTGTCAGCTGACTTTGTTGAATTTCACATTTTGCTGATTTTGAAATGAATCCAAGTCATTCTGGAATCAAGTACCGTGATTCAAATGAATGAGACTTTTTTGGTTGCGATTATATAACACTGTTGTTCTCAAACAGGGGTGTGTGCAGGGGCTGGGTAGGCGCGTGTGTGTGTGTGTGTGTGTGTGGAGGGGGGGGGGTGTATAGGAAGGGAAATGAGTCCTTCCCTTTGCCACAATGTATTATTGGAAATAGTGGCAGTCTCACAGCCCAGTTTGTGTAGATCTGTAATCTGAAAATGAACAGTGAATCACTTAAAGTCTTTTTGTGTTTCATGTCACTTGTACCCACCTGGTGCCTAAACTTTTTCCATTACCTCTACATAAGTAGCTCTTGGACAAATTGTATTCATTCCATTGTACAAAAAAAAATGCTTCAGCTGCTGGTTTCCCAATATGAACTGTTTGCTTCAGATCCTTCCACAGTATTGTATTCGCATCAAGGTCAGGACTTTGACTTGGTCATTCCAAGTAGCCACATTTTTTTTTTCTGGGGTCTTCTTAGTGAAGGTCATCTGATAATGTTTTAGGTCATATTTATTTAGAGATGGGGAAATATAGACCAATCGAAAGGCTCCACAAACTTTCAAGCACCAGTGGTGTTTCAGAAATGATGGGCTGTAACCGAATCTGTGAGCTTTAATTGCATTCTGGGTATCAAGCTAATAAAGAGTGTGAAGGGTAATAAACCAGTTGCTCAAGGATATTGTTGATTATCGTAATTCATACAGTATGCTGCTAATTTAATGGAACAGAGAAACAGAGAAACAGATGGTAATGGATATACCTAATGTCTCTCAAAGCATCTCAGACTTGCCTGTTTTATCTCTGTGAGCTCTTCGTTTGGGAAACAGGAACAGATTTAATCAAGACCAGGCAGCAAAATAATTTCACGCTCTCACTCACGTTATTATGAAGCAGTGATGCTTTAAATCTGATATCAAAGGAAAAACGTTACGGAACAAGTGGCCAGTTGCGCTCATGTCTTCTGAAAGTCCAATAAAGGGTCAAGTCAGGGTGGTTTGCTCCTTGGTACAGTTACATAGCAAAAGTTAAACACAGTTTAAGTTACTGGGAACATTCCCGATCCCAATGGCTAGAATGGTTCATGGCTCAGCTAAGCTCAAGTTAATTTGCACACCTAAACATCACGAGGCAAGATCTTTGTGAGACTCGGCAGGGTTCCGAGGAGTGCAGGTCTTTCCTTTTTAAGATCTCAGCAGGTGTGTTCATCTCCCAACCTGCACAAATGAGATGTTTTGAAACTTGGACTACTAAAGCTTGGGTATTGTTCAGGATTTCTTCCCTGCAGCTGCCCCGATGATGAAACTCCCAAAAACCAATCTACACTTTATTTTTCGTCAACAACTTCAGGCACACAGCAGGGGAAAAATTCAGACGCTCGAACCCTCCATCCACTCAAAAGTCCATAGAGCTTTCAATGTTAAGCCCCTGCTGTCCTTGTCCCTTTCGAAAGATAAGCTAACCCCAACAACTTCTGTCGAACGTCTGTTGATTTTTTTTTTTCTTTTATCAGCACCACAGGGTTAAGGGTCTTGCTTAAGGGTCTGATGATGGAGCTAGGGTTACAAAACCAAACCCTTCGATCCATTGCAGAGAATCACATACATCTTAATAACCAAAAGTGGACAATATAAGCTGTATATTGCAAGGTATGTATCATGTATAAAG
>JAUZST010021788.1:0-32087 GCA_034779995.1 Parotocinclus haroldoi
TTATTATTATTATTATTATTTTATATACATTGGACTCTGTCTAAACCGGACTCTGTGTAAACCGAACTATTTCACCATATTTTAAAAATACTTTTTCATATACATTTTTTTTTACATTCAGTTTTTGTTTACAACATAGCCATGTAGCATAGCTAATCAAATGCTGTGTACTGCTAGATTTCCTGGTATTATCTCTGGTATCTTTATTTTGTTTCTCCATTATTTAAGAACCAAACTATTCTGTGTAAGTTGAGCATGCAATTTTTTACACACAATTTAATCTAATATAGATGTTTGAGTTGATGTCCTTTTTCTCACTTATTTGGAGAAATAACTAATTTTACATCTAATATAGTCATGCTGTTTCTCCAATGACTCTGTGCCTTGTTCTCTTGAATAAGAAAGATTTCATCTTGTCTTTGGGAGAGGATCTGCATGCGTATACGTCTGTGTGAGCAAGATGAGATAAAGAGTGGGAATGAGCACTTATTGCTCACAGCTGCTATTCTGGAGAGCGATTTGAGCTCCCAGCTGAGAGCTTCATCACGATGAACAAATGCAAGAGAAAGTGAAGCATGATGATAAATGCAGCAATACACTGGGGATAACAGCTCACGATCTACAGCCCACTTAATTACACACAGACAGATAGAGAGAGAGAGACATGACGAGCAGGGCTAACAAGTGTTGGTTCATTAGGCAGAAAGGGCTTTTGATGAGAGGACAGGGAGAAGATGATGAGGACTCAAAGAACTAATGTTCTCCTACATTCCGGCAAGATATCCAGCCTCTTCACCCAAAGTCACGTCTGTATTTATCTTGAGTTTTGATAGCTTTCGCACATTACTTTCCTTATTATTAGTATTGAGGTAACCTTTCCAATAATATTAAATTCAAGCATTTATGAGGATGTTTCTCACTGATTTCAACAAAAGTGACATGTCACCATGCACCAAATGTAAAAAAGTGACACTCTGCCAAGTGTTTTAATTATGACAGAACGCATACAATACAGTCTTCTGGAGCAGCCAGTCACTGATGATCTGCGTGGGTATATCTGGTGGTAATGTATTGATTTTGCATGGCAATACTTATTTTTCTGGGGGACCATGTCATTATAACCCCTTACAATGAACATTCAGAGGACCAACTTATGCAAGAGCACTGATTCAATATATTACAAAATTATAATAAAACACATTCTGATTCTAAAATTAACATGAAAAGTCAAACCTGTATACTCAAGGAATTTTCTTACCTACTTGATCCTAGTCATGGTCGTGAAAAACAGGTGGCACTGTGTACAAATAATTGGCAACCCTAGACACGGTACCAGTCCACCTTAGGGCACACACACACTAAGGGTAAGTTGGAAACACCAATTAACCTAACCTAACCTTGGGAAGGTGGGTGGAAAACAGAGTATGCAGATTAAACTCCCACGGACACAGGGAGGACATGCAAACTCCACACAGGCAGATTCCAGGGTAAAGATCGAAACAGGAGAAGTAGAGCTGGGAGACAACAGAGCTAATCTCTATGCCACCATGAATTTAGAGGTAGCATTATATTTACTCAAATTTCGTGCTTAAGTCCAAACACAAGTGATAATCCAAACTACAACAGACAAATGTTTGTGGAAATCCTAACATTTTGTCCTAAAATGTGAATAAGAATTAGGTTTCATGCTTCTGAAAAATCTTTCCATATTTTGGAACATGATTGTGAGGTTAATACAAATACAATAGGTTTCACTCTTCTAAAAAATCTTTCCATATTTTGGAACATGACTGTGAGGTTAATACCTAAGATACCACAGGAGTGACCTCTGGTTCACTGTTGGCATGTCAGTTAAACTCAAAGATGTTTGATTAAATTAAGGCTATGACTCTGTTTCATGGTTGGCAATACTATTTCTCGATGAAATTCTTAGAGAGAAGAAGCTAATGAACTGAGTCACTGTGTTGTTCAGTACAACCCATTCTGCTGCAAGTGTTTGACTGTGAGATTGCGTGTACATACATGCCATCTTTTAGTAGTGAGTGTAACTAATTTAACAGCTCACTAATTAAAATAAGCATGTCTACATGCTTACCATGCAGTGTTGCATTTGCTAACATCCAAACTAGTCTTAAATACCCAAAGAATGCCTCTGGATGATTCTCAGCTTGACACTGTCAGTTTGTAATCAGCTAGCTTAAACCATCTGGGGAATCATCCTGATGTAATCAACTCATGAATACATTATGGCAGATGGCAGATGATGTAATTACTTGTCATGGTATGTCTGAAAATGTTTAGATGCCATGATAACTATATATAACATTCCATATCAAGTTGTTATAACAGGTACTATCACATGATGTTAAATAATGTTTAAAAGATGTGCAAATCATAACTCCTTTATTATGCTACCATAACTATTGCAATGTTGTTGATAACCAACAATTTTGGACTTGATTACTTAATTATGTGTGACAGCTGATTCAACTTTATAAACATTAACTGAACATTTTATATGAACATGTGGGTTTGTAAACTCTTTAAATAAAAAAAATCTAGGGTTACAATCACAAATTTATATTGGTTATGTGAAGCATGGAAGAGACACAGTTTATCTGGGGATAGAGACACTGATTCAGAACAGGGATTTCTTGATCCCTTGTACCGTTTCCTATGAGCCTTGATACAGGCTAGTAGTTATTAGTAGTAATAACATAATACTGTTATATTTCAGGTCTGTCTGTGTGATGTGGCTTATGATTAAGGCTGGGTTATGTCAACTAAGGTCATGTGTTACCAATTAATTTAAAAAATGATTTAATTTAATTGCCACATTGTTCAACCAAAGAAAAGCAGTCTGGTCATGTCCCACACCTAATGTGAGAATATTAAATGCGTTGCATTATGTAATTTGTACTTCAAAAGTACTAGGTTTGTAGAATACAGGACTAATTTTAGATATATAAAAGTCACACATTCAGAAATATAGATTTAGCTCACTTAATCCGGCAAAATCCATGTACACATCTGGTGTTTTATGATAATTTCTTTAGTAGTTAATTAAGAATCTACATGAATTGGTCTGCATATTTGGCACAATAAATAAATCTTTTCACACCCAGTACACAATGTAACCCTATGACACATTGCTGAATATTGGTTATTTTTATGTTTTCTAGACTGCATCCCAAATACTCACATACTATGTGGAAAATGCTGTGTTAGAATAATTACCACAGCATTGGTGGTGCAGTGTGATGCACTGTGGAAACAACTTCTCAGTCTTTTTTGTTGTTTTCATTGTGACAAAATGATGCATGCCACTACTCTCATGTCTCTGACCAGTTTCAATGGGCACATCGAACTGAACTGAAAAAAGTGATTTTTTCACAATGCCCAAGCAATTAGACATCAGCACCTTGTCTCTGTTAATGTGTTATATGTTTGCATTTGTACCCATCATCTTGTGTGACTGTGCTGCTATAACCCAGAACCCTAACAAGTCAGATGATAAGCAATTCAAACACAGAGAGAAAAAACTGCACAAGCAGCAATTTAAAAAAAAAAAAGAAAAACGCTTCATCACATCTGTCTCTCGTTCTCTTCCAGCTGCCTTTATTTGCTTCCCCTTCACAGTGCAATGCAAAAGACAGAATGAAACAAAGAACGGGGGCGTGACAGGAGGAAAGAGGAGCGAGAGAATTGCTCAAGACATCAGAGGAAGCGTATTAATTCAGGAAGCCGTTTTCTATGATACAGGATGTTCAGTGACTGACTCTAGTGTGCTTGCAGCAATCATGCCCATGTGAAATGAAGAATCGTTTCGGAATTATTGTTATGGTATTAGTTTTGGCTTGTCGAAATATACGGTGTTGTCACTTTCAGTTAGAAGGCCCCTGTACAAAGTTTGCTTATGCTGATGTCATGGTTTGCTAGATCTGCTTAATTCTGAGCCATATCTGTTATTTTGATAAACATAATACATACATGTTTGTTGACTGTTGTTTAGAAAGAGATAATGGAAATAATTTGCTTCTTTGAGCTTATTCCTTCTAACTGAGCTTCTGACAGCCTTAAATTAGCCTATTCCATTTTGATGTTTTTATTGTTTCCTGACTCTATCTTAGATCTAGGTAGAGTCTTAGATCTTAGATTTATCATAATGACATTTGTGAACTAACTGAATGATCTTACAGCATCAAGGAAGCAGAACTGAAACTGGGTAAGGATTCCATACTGAGGCATCATAAAATATTGTTTACTGTTAGTACTGAGAAATGAACACTTTTATTTTATTTTTGCTCTATTTTGGGTCAATGCATTCAAAACAATTTTAAAGTGGTATGCAATTTCTCTGTCACATACACACAGAGAGTACTCCAAACTCATAACACGGGCCCAAATCTCATTTCTCCACATGAAATGACCCATAAAATGGTGTGAGGCCTGACTTGCACTGGCTCTATGTAAAAGTCGTAGATTGCTTCTCCCACAATACCATATTAAGCCTGCTCACACACACATTTACTTTCTGCAATGAATATGGCAGACCTTTGTGACCTGTTTGAAACTTTCAGTAAGAAATAAAGGCAAAATGTCACAAAGTGGAGAGATGAAAGCAAGAGTAGCAGTGCAAAGGCATATAATGAACAAAGAAAGACAAAAAAATTATGACAATAAAAAAAACCTAATTTATTATTTCTAATTTATTTATTTATAATTTATTTCAAATTACACTAAGGAAATTGGAATGCATTTACAGTCAAAATGCAAAGCATATCAGATTGGTGCTAAATATAATTGTGATGGGGCACCTCTAACATGGGAGTTAGATTGTGCGAATTTTTAATGTTTAACAATGCCCAATGCACAACAATATACAGGGTGTCTCAAGAGTAAGGTTACACACATATAAAATTAAAAAAGTATGTGAAGCGGTGATCTATTTGCCATCATCAGACTGGCAGCCATATTGAATTCAACTGTAGTTTTTGAAATGGGAAGTTAGGTTTGTGACACATCAAACTGATAGAGAATGGGTACCATTGTTCTCATGTTCATACAGAGATTTTAAGTGAAACCAAAAAATGGATTGTGTGATCTACACATTGTTATATTGTGATATACTGTCCTCCATGTTCTAATGTTAAGACTATCCTTTTATTTCATTCTTGGTGAATTACCATCAAAACATCTTTATAAATGCTAACACAAGCATCAACAATTATTTATTTAATATGAACAAATTTAATATGAAAAAAGTAACTTCACAGAGTAAACAAGTGTCCTGAAATGATTCCACAGGTAAAAATCTAAAGTTTTAATCAGATGAATGTGGTGACTAACGATTGTTAGCTAATCAATTGTTGAGGACACTGCACATCAAAACAGAAAACAAATCTGTAATGGGAATTCTTTATGAGGACATTTTATCTCCAAGAACAATTACTGTGTTTGAACATCCCAGTAATTATTTTAATAGACTGATAAATTTAAAAACTAGTCACTTATCACTTTATTCAGGATAATGTAGACTGAGATATGACATACAAAAACGTATGTCCAGTTGAAATAAGTAGTTCTTTGGTTTTCCATGGTAAAACTGACATGGAATTTGTTTATATATTGTCTTTTAATAAAGTAATACACCTTGAAAATATTATATGAAAGTGCTATTTATGTAAATTCTGTTATTATTAGCTGCTTTTGTATTACCCAGTCTTTAGCTAGTTTCCATGACCAAAAAGAGAGAAAATAGCAATGATTAGCATATGTTGTGCTCATTGTGTTGGTATGGTGGTCGTTCAACAATATCATGTGAGTTCCATGTCAGCCCAAATAAGTATATTGTGGTCAGTGCTGATCTGGTGTTGATTTAGCTGGCGAATTTGCATTTCCACGTTGTGTTGATGCATGTTCATGCTTCATGTACATGTAATCCTAGTCAGAAAATCCCAGACATTGAATCAGTTCATCTGGATATAGTGATTTGTGGGAGAAACGTTTTGTCAATCATCTAAGTGACTTCTAAGAAAACTTCTCCAATCTTAGATCTATTTTCGCAATACATTCATAGAAGTATACTAGGGAGATTTCTGAGGAGAAGAAGATCAGGCTGGAAATGGGTACATAAACATATGTAAAGAATTTGAACACTACTAACCCACAGTCAAACAGATCACAAAATTTGATTAAATCCAAGGTCGTTGTTATTGGGGAAAATTGGGATTATCACAAATGCACTAATTAAGATTGCCGATTAGGATTACATGTAGTGTCCATATAAATTATGGCGTTATAACGATTATTGACTTTACGGTGTATATATACTGAATCTGTAATATTTCTGAATTAACAGTCAAAATGAACAAAAATAAATAAATAAATAATATATATATATATATATTTATTTGTTTGAAAACACAGCTACTTTTATCATGTTCTAAGAATATTAAAAGTAAAGCTAAAAGAAGCAATAAAAAGAGAAATCCAGTACAGTTTTGGCAACTTGGTTGACATTTTGAAGCAGGCTTTTTCTCCTCTGGAGTGGAAACCTTATCGCTGAATGCCTTCCTTTTGAATTTCCTCATGTGTGAATAAGCTCACTGGTGAACACAAAAATGGTTGGTCATTATCTACTGATGCATGCAATGGTGTATCTACTGATGTTCTCCCTTACACTACTCTGTATGTTAAATAATTTATCTTTACTGCTGCTGGGTTGACTGAATGAAACTACTTGATGCATGAACTTGCTGCTTCTTAAAAGAATTATGTAATCAACCTACTTGGGGACGACCCCTTGCTTTTTACTTAATAGAAAATAAACTAATTTTATCACCAATTTTACTACCCATTATTAAATTACATTACATTACATTTAATTAACACATATTTATGGAACAATAAACTAAAAATCACAATTAATAATTTGTTGTGCTTCCTCTGGCATTTATGATGTCCTGAATTCTTTAAGGCATGGAATTCACTGATGAAAAAAACCTTACATCAAGCAACTTTTATCTTGGTTGAATAATAATTAGCAGATCACCTTTTTAGATTTGAGCCTTGTTATGCACCATTTATTTACTTAATTTCCCATATTAATTTTAAATCAGATAGATATCTAGATTGTTTTCCAAGATTAATTACCATACTCAAAAATGAATTCACCATTACCAATTCTATTTTCTCTTAATGAAATGGTTATTCATAATTTAAATGTACATCTGTACATTGACTGTTAAGGGAATAGTTGTCATCTACTGTGACCCATTAGTTGCAACCCTATATCATAAATTAGTCGGGGCATTATATTGATACTTTCAGATACAATTTCCAGCATCATGTTCTTGGACAGTGCAGACATGTGGTTGCTACTTTTTGTTAGCGCTGGTAATTATTTTGCTTTTCTATATGTAAATCCAATTTCACTCAGTTGATTTCCTACAAGTCTGCCACAATTGCTCCCTATTGCTTCCCATATGTTCTGTTTGTTTTGTTGTGCATTTTCTAGAGTTAGAATAGATTGTTTTGTGTTTGATCTGCTATATCTTACTTTATCTGCACATGTTTTCTTATAATCAAACCAAAATTTGTTATTTTTTTCTTGCACATTGTGTTGGATTACTTGCTTGAAGTTTTATAATCCTTCCCATGATGTGTTTTGAATGAATAACTCTCTAGTTGGGTGATGTTTTCTTTCAATTAGCCTCATCCAACAGTTTTCTAAGGTTTGCAAGCACTCCCTATTAACTGCAGACTAATTTGCATTTTTAGACTTGCCCATAATTTCCTTCTTTTTAATCTATATATAAATAAGCAATTTATTTACAGAATGCATTTCATCTTATGTATGCTATACAAATCCAGAACACTCAAATTATTTAAAATGGAAAACAAAAATGTTTCATTTCATCTGTGCTATACATATTTGTTGCGATGTCAGATAGGCAGACGAACATCCTCTAAATGTGTTAATTTGATCATTTTTGCCAGGGGTACCAGCTCTAGTATGTGTATTAGGTATCAACAACACACTGAAAATCATTTGCATCCATAAAACTTTATGTCTAGTAATATATTAAGAAACCCAACTTTGCATGCATCAAAACTGTTTATTGCTTGTTTTCAAATGTTGGTTAACAACCATTATAATTAGTAATCAGTTACTTCATCCACACTCACTCCTACATGTTTATTAAATAAAACATACAACATGGAATCTAAAAACCATAAAAACACTCCAACCAGCCTGACTTGAGAGCGTGATGAGAGTAGAATAGACTAGATAGTAGATAGAATGCCAACTGAAAGCCATAGGTTTTATGTGTCCAAACTTTTGAGTATCTAATGTAAAAAGATAGATAATCTTTCTTAGGCCACTGCCACTTAGGTGCACTTTTATGTGGAAAAGGATAATTTCCATTTCTCTTCTACTTTCACTAAAATTAATAAAAAACTGACTTTCCCTTTCCCATTCTCATCACACTTCACCTCCATTCCATTTCCTTAGAAATCAAAGCACTAACCTGTATTCATTGTTTAAATGTACCAACGTCAGTCTCATTAGGATTTAGGCTATTTTTTTAAAGACCTTTCATTAGGTTCTGAAAAGCAGATGTTTTGGAAGTGAAATATATGATTATAGAGTACATGCTTAGATGTAGTGACCTCCACCAGGAAGGTCAAACATGATGTGGTTTGGGCACTTTGCTTGCAAGCTGGCATAAATTAGCCAAAACTAAAGGGAATGAGGGCTAGTAATAATTAATGGCTGCAGTAAATGAGTTTGTAGGAGTGGTGGCAAGCCAAGGTCAGGATGCAATTAGCAGAGTGAACTACAAAGAGATTGCATACGATTAAAATTTACAGATACAAACAAACAAAAAACAGATAAAAATAAAAATATATGCTTTTGTAACACTTCTAACAAAACATTTTAAAGAAGAATATAGCACAGGATAATACCGATATATAAAATATATATTTCAAAAATCTTTTAATTTACCTTTATTTCATTACACCTTACATAGTTAATGGTTTGTCTAGTCAACTTAATGTCAAATGTTAATATTAATATTGTACATTATTCTTATATACATGATTTATTTTCCTTAGTTTAATAGATTATTATGCTTTTCTATGGACATTAAATCTGCCAATTTAACTGTTGCAGTTTGTTAGTGTACCATACATGTAGCAGCTACGAAAGTACTTTGCTTTGTCAAGTTATTGCCAAAAAATTCAAATGACAAGAGAAGTTATCATAATTGCAGTTCCTAGCAAAAATACCACTTCCTTGTTGCATGAGCCTGCCAATAAAAAACATTTACAAATCCAGGCTTGGAGATGTACATTGTATACACTTAGAAACACTTCTGATGAGGCATGAAAAAGGTCTTAGGGTATAATTTTCGGACCTTATTGGACCGATCAATAATTTGCAAGAACATTATCAGGACTGTATATGGAAATATTTGGTAGTGGGACTATAGCGTACAAAAATGGATCACCCCTATCTTTTTTTGATTGTTTTCTTTGTATGTTGCTTCTAATGTTAAATTATGTCAGCTTTCCAGATATCTATAATGTCAAAGTAAGGAGGCCTATGAGAAGGAAACGGCACAAAACAGTAAACCAACCTCCAGTGTCTTTAGTTTAGAATTATTAATTATAAAAATGGTTCTCCAGATCCACACAGTCCTATACTGCATTGAAGTAAACAGAAAATGAACCAGAAGAGTTTATCTTCAAAATAGCTCTGGTTATTGCCTAATTTATCTGTGTGTCCTAGTGAAGAGAGAATGAGCTTCACTTAACAATTAAATACTTTCTTACCAGCAGATCTCTTTGGCTGGATACAAAGTTCAGCTTTCTCTCACTCATCTGGAAGCTGCTGGTCTAAAATAGATTACAAAATCAAAATCAGGTCTCTGGCAACTTTAGTGCAGTGCTATTTGACTGCATTACTAATAAAATTACCCTATCAATACTTGTACGATGAAGTTTATATTAATACATTAATACAGCTGTTGGTCCCCATGGAAATGAGAC
This sequence comes from Parotocinclus haroldoi, assembly GCA_034779995.1. Taxonomy (NCBI): domain Eukaryota; kingdom Metazoa; phylum Chordata; class Actinopteri; order Siluriformes; family Loricariidae; genus Parotocinclus; species Parotocinclus haroldoi. The sequence goes on from JAUZST010021788.1 coordinate 10,060, forward strand.
AGCAATATCATTGAGCTATGGGTTATAGTCACAGATGGCCGTTTGGATTATTATGGGATGCTTGGCATGTTTCCGGAGGTCAGGTCACTCTGGAAATGATACATTTAATCTTTCCTATGTGCTGAACCAAACTGAAACTGTTTGTTTGGCGTTCTGCATTCGATGGGCAGAAATGACAGATGGGAAATGGATGCTGAGATTGCTTTGTGTGTTGGAGGGAAAAAAGCACAGTAACAACAGAAAACAAACCTTTATGAAGAAGGAAAAATGCTGAGACTTGTGCACACCTGAGGGGTATTTTTTAAAGAAAAGGTCAGGTGAGGCAGTTTGTGAGGCCTGTGTTTGTGTGTTTAGCAGTGCTTAGTCAGACAGTGTTAGTGCCTGCAGTGTGTGACAGATGTTTCATTGTGATAATCATTTCTCTTGCAGTATAATGTGGAATTATACTTAGTAATTTTCAGCACATTTAGGACATGCACTTCAGCTCATATTCCCAAATTCCTGGTCATTTAAATTTTTTAGGAATTTGCTTCAGCAAATTTTACCATACATTTGCAGACACTGTTATTAAGAGAAACTTACAACTGATACAATCCAAGCATTAATTAAGGATCCTGCTCAAGGACCCCACAGTGGTGGCTCAGAGAAGGTGGGATTTGAAGCCTGGACCTTCTGGTCCATAAGCCAGTACCTTAGCCACTACGCAACCACAGCCTCTATTTATTAAGTTCCCTGCTTTAGCACATCTTACCTTATATCTACTTAGTTGAATCAGATTTCAAGTTTGTTCTATGGTGTAATTTGTTGGCTGATATCTAGTTTAAAGCAGTGCATGTACAGGACCTGTGAGGAACATCCATGAATTTGGTGGAATTATGCACATAAAATGCAGAAATCAACTGAAAAACTCAGTGGAGTAAACATTACTCCACTTACATAGCCTGGAACATTCCACCTCTTAATGGATTGTCCAGTCAAATGGTAGAAGCAGAATGTGCATCTGTGTTGGCAGAGATTAATACTTAAAGTTAGCATGCCCTCAGATAGACACCAGGGATGCTTAAGGTCTCACCCAGTGTGCATAATGGTAGCCTTTATTATAGTAACGCCCACAGCATCTTGCCCACATCTTTGGTGAGGCCTGGAAAGTACTGCATTAAGTCAACTTGGGTTCCAAGAGTTTCATTAGTCTTGTACACCCACTTTGTGTCAGCTGTCATAGAAGACTCAAATGCACAGCATGCATCTTATTTGTAATGTCTTTTTTATTGTTTGAGCCAGCAGAGTTAATTAGAGTAATATGTTGGCTTAATACCAAGCAAATATGAACAATATATGTTGATGAACCACAACATAATGCTTATAAATTAGGATTCAAATCCTGCTTCTAATGCCAAACATCTTCTGTTGGGTCCTTGAGCCAGTCACGTAATCCATATTAGATTATAAAAGTTGTAAATTGCCCTGCAAAATGGTTTCTGCTAAATGACAAAATGTAAATGCAAATGATAGCAACTAACTTGCACAATTTACTTTACACATCCTGAGCCCCATCTAAACATACTATGTACTATGCACTATGTACTTATATTATGTTAAAACTTAACACTAGTAAGACATTGGTAAAGAATAATTAAGGAACATTTGTACAGCAGATGGTGCACTGGTTAGCGCTGCTGTTACATAGCTCAGAGATCCCTGGTTTGATCCCAACACTGGGCTCTGCCTGTGCTGAGTTTGTATGTTTTCCCAGTACCTGCATGGGTTTTCTCTGAATACTCTGTTTTTCTACCACATTCCGAAGATGTGAAAGGCAATTTACACTTTTGATAATGCAGTATTATTGCTGAAATGCACATTTCAGTTTTAGGCAACATATGCTGCCTTCAAGATGAAGGGTTGAGTGGGAAGGGTAGTTGTGGTAAATGCTTAATCATTAAATGTTTTTGTAATGTGATGCAGCCCTGAAAGAAAGGAAATTATATACATTAAGTTAAGCAGGTAAAATAAAGGCAAATGTAAAAAAAACTGTATTTTCTTTAGTTGGGGTGGTAATTGAGTACTATTACTTACTATTGTAGTAATAAGTGTAAGTAAAATGTTTTAGCTTTTATTATGTTATGTTGTGTTTTGTGTGTGTGTGTGTGTGAGTGAGAGAGAGAGATAGACAGAGAGAGAGAGAGAGAGGGAGAGAGAGAGTGAGAGACCAAAGGGATCATTTATTTCAACCTGACAGACCTGTAGAGAGTGGTCCTCTGTCGACTTTTAGACTGATTCTGTACCTTCTCACCTTTAACACATATACACACAGTGGAGAAACAAGAACATATTACCTTTGTGTCTCCCATCAAAGTTGTTAAAGTAGAAAAAGGAAAGGGCAATTCTGAAGGACAATGTAAGAAAATAGACCGCCAGCAGGAAAGAATAGGTGCATTTGGGAACATGGGAGGGAAGATGGGGACATTTTTAATGATGCCCTGGGCTCCCAGAGTAATATGAGTCTGTTAAAGGAGACTGTACTTCATCTGTGACTTTCATTAAGTGTGTTGGAGCTAATGATCTTCATCTCTCTATCTCTCTCTCTCTCTCTCTGTCTATCTGATGGTACATTGCTTGTCTTCACACACATACACATACAAAAAACATTTCACCCAGCAGTGAACAGGCAGGAACTATGAAAACGGGTTAAGTAACCTTGAGCTTTAGCTATAGCCTCAGAAACCTATGAAACCAAAAACATTCTGCAGGTATGCAGGTTTGTATGACTGATGATGGATGGATTATCGAATTGTCAATTGATTTTTAAACTGTTATGCATACAAAAACTTCCTGCTACTATACTATCCTTCCCATCAAATCCTTTCCCGGTCTACTATTGGCAAGTCATCTAAACTGTTTTATTTTATTTAGTGGTTAATTCTAAGGTAAAACAATACAAGGAGCTTACTGTAAGGCACAAAAGTCCAGTTTGCAGATTTGCACATACAGCAAGAAACATTTGCTAGACAGTTATTCGAAAAGAGGACACACACACCAAAAAACACACACAGTAGTGTGTGTGAAATATAAGATTATATAAGTTGAAGTCTAATATTACATCAACATTAGCAGTGAAAATAGACGTTTTCAATGAAATAATGAAGACAGATTGCCTGATATATGGATATTATATGTATGATAAATTTTCTGCAAAGAAACATTAAGAAAGCAGTGGTAAGAATATGTAGAACATGCTTATGTCTTGTCACCTAATTATTATTTTATGCACACCAGAGGCTGAATTCTAAATTGTTTTATACTGGCTAAATAGACTTAATAACCTCTCTATGCAATATAAGATATTTACTAAAACAACAGTATCTTAGTGTATCATTACAGTTGTGATTGGTTTTCGTTTGTTTGACTTAATTGTCTAGTGTTGTGTCTCTATGGCATAAGTTGTCTTGACACCTCTGGTTAAATTACTTGTAGACAAAACATACATGGTTTGAGTATTGTAGGCATGCAGAATTGACTTTAAATGTAGGTGACCTAATAGAAACTAATGTTGATAGGGTTAAACTTCCTGTCTGACAAACCAATAAGGTGCTGTACAAGTTTTAATTGTATGCCTTCTGTAATATACTCCTGCTCATAATAATATGTTTACTTGTTTATATCCTTTGTTCTGCTTAAGCAGGGTAACCTGTTATAAAAGTCTAGAGGGATTTTATAGGACATGCACTGCACCTGGTAGTTACCTAAACAGCATGTTTTTGGTTTTATAAATTATGCTTGTTCTACTTAAAGCTGATTCTGTAACTTTTTACTGTCAATATGCAGATTTTGCCCTAATAACATATATGTCAAATTTGACTCAAAACAGCTTTTTAGGCTTAAAATGCTAGCATTTTGTAGTTTTAGCATGTTATACAGTCAAAAGGCACACGATACCCTTTTATTCCAGAAACAAAAGGAAAAATGACATACAATGGGGGAAAAATATGTATTTGATACACTGCCGATTTTTCAAGTTTTCCCACCTACAAAAATTGAGATGTCTGTAGTTGTTTTTTATCATAGGAACACTTAAAATCTGAGAAACAGAATCTAAAAGAAATCACACTGTATGATTTTTAAATAATTAAATGGCATTTTATTGCATAAAATAATTATTTCATCACCTACCAACCAGCAATAATTCTGGCTCTCATAGATCTGTTAGTTATTCTTGAAGAAGCCCTTTAATTTTGCATTCATTACCTGTATTAATTGCACCTGTTTGGACTTGTTACCTGTATAAAATACACCTGTACACACATTCAAAAAAATCACTCTTCAACCTCTCCACCATACTAAGACCAAAGAGCTGTGTAACATTGTAGACTTGCTCAAAGCTGGGATAAGCTACAGGACAATTATCAAGCAGCTTGGTAAAAACAACAACTGTTGGTGCAATTACTAGAAAACTTAAAAAATACAAGATGACAGTCAGCCTTCCTCGGTCTGGGGCTCCATGCAAGATCTTACTACACAAGATATCGCGGGGTAAAGATGATTCTGAGAAAGGTCAGGAATCAGCCCAGAACTACATGGGTGACCTGGTCAATGACCTGACATGAGCTGTGTTCACAGTCTCAAAGATGAGGGTTAGTAACACATTACACCATCATGGATTAGAATCCTGCAGGGCACACAAAGTCCCCCTGCTCATGCCAGAAAATGTCCATTTGAAGTTCTCCATTGACCATCTGGATGAACCAAAGGAGGCATGGGGGGTCATGTGGTCAGATGAGACCAAAATAGAGCTTTTGGTATGATATTAACCTTTATTATTCATTACAGGTTAATGAAAATGGAATTGGTTGATTCTGCTGTCTGGGGAATGCAGCTGCCCTATCATAGCCGACCAACACCCAGAAAGACCACCCATTTCATACTGCACTGTTAGTCAAATTCAGAGAAACTGGGACTGTGGACAACAAGCTACATAGAGGTCGTCCAAGACCATGGTTTTGGTAGCCTAGCGAAAAGTCCACCTATGCTGCACGCGATGTGTCCTGTGTCTTTTGACTCAACTTGTGACTTTTTACTAACCCTGTATTTTGTAGTTGCATCTGTAGTTACTTATAACAATCCAGATTATATAATAATCTATAATAATAATAATAATAAATAAAATGTATAACATGAACTGACATTCTTATAGCAGTATAGTAAAATGGTAATTTACATAAAACTGTCATTTTCATTTGTTTATTTACTTATTTATTTTTGCATTTATTAGATAAGGGTTTTTCTTTGATATATGCACAAAATACACAACAATGAGGGGATATTTCATTGTTTCAGTAAGCAGTATGTGAACCTGTATCTACTCTTTCATGACCATGAGCTGTAAACTCATTGAATGGAATTATTGGACTTTTGCCCATGAAATTAATAAATAATTTAATTTAACTGTGTTTTTTGCAGAACTGTATTGACTTTATAGACCATTAAAAGGAAGAATATAATGATATTTTTTATTAAATGTCACTGTGAGAAACCAATACATTGGTCAAGTATGTTCTAACAGGATGTTTTAAAATACAAATACAAAATGTTCTTGTTTGGAACAGTTTTACTTTGATTTATTGATTTTTTTTTAAATTATACATCATGCATTTTAATTTAAGGTGTCTGTGTAACACTGTCATATTTGTCACAATGTCATATTAAGGCTATCTTTGTCATGCTGTGGCATTTAATGTTTACCACAAATACCCCTATCTTTTGACAATTTATCTATAGCATTAGTTTAAATCAAACCAACACTACGTTCCACACTAAGAACCTAATTCATTTTTCAACTGCTGACACAAAAATAAGCTGTTGCTAGGGTCACCTGGAAAGAATGTCCACTGGGAAACCCTAAAACACACATACAAACACAAACACCCACATCCACATCCACTGATTTCTGCATAGAAATGATTATGGAAACCATAATATGTAAGGTATACTTTAAATGATATGTTATGTAGATTGTTCAATCCATGAAATTATCTGTGACTCAACTATGTAAAAGGACATATTAGTCAACAATTATAGGTACTTATGAAAATAATCTAGTAAGAAATTATGCTTATGTGTTTTTTCTGAAATAATCAGTGGACAAGGTTTTTGGTTTTTGCATGCACACAAAACACACACACTCACACACACACACATGCAGACTCTCTCTCTCTCTCAATCTCTTTGTCTTTGAATGGCAGGGTTAGCAAGGTCACGGTTGATTACTCAGTTTCAGGTTTAGGCTGTTTGTCATGGATTTTTAGGAGGGATGTATGGTACATCTATAGTACAAATATGAGAGGGTGATAGTTGGGTAACGAAAGAATAACTAGCAGTTGGGAGAGGAGATTCAGCAACACAAAAGCAATACATCTAGCTCTGTAAATTAATTTTTAAAGAGATAATTTCATTGGAAGTAGATGTGAATGGTCATGGTCACAATATATTAGGTCACAATACATTAGGGTTTAAAGGAATGAAAAAAATGTCCCCTATTGTGACAATACAGCTGCATTAATTACATACATTTCATTGTGACAGTCACTATTAATGGCAATTGTGCTCGTATTTAACACAAAAGGATGTGTTAAATATGTGCCAGGCACATTGGCAAACTGTGCTGTTACACAATAATGTTTGCAAGGCTTGTTGCTATTTAAGGGAACCTGCTGGAACACAGTATTAAGCAAATCTGTTTCCTATAGATTAATGATGCTATGTTTTTGCTTGTTTTTGCTATGATGCTTGGTATTTAAAATCTCTGTAAAATTGCATTTAAATTAACTCAAATGTTAAGGGACATATCCAATCAGCAACAATCTTCCACTACAACCCACGCCAACTGTGAACAAGTACCTTTTTAAGGGAACAAAGACCAATACAAAATTCAGTTCCAAGTTCCTGGTACCAAAAGATCATGCACGATGTACAGTGTAGTGTGTTTCTTCCAGTGTTGCACTAGTGTGTAGGAGGAGAGGTGATACAGCTGGGAGTGTATGTCAAAGCCTGTGCTATTCTAGACAGTGTGGGGGCACCTCTCCAGCCATTCACAAATGGAATGTTCTATATTCTCTGGTTTTATAGGGCTGAGTCATTTGGGTGAACCCTTTTTTAGATAAAGAAACACAATCAATCTGGATTTTGTTTCTAGTCAGCCTATAAACATCATTGTATACCTTTTATAAAAATTACATAATCTGTATGTTCCTATTAGCCAAGCTCAGCATTGTAATAATAGAAATCCAGGCATTGAACACTGCTTGATTCATCGTTGAGAAGCAGGATTAAACAGTATGATCAATATTAAATGTACAAAACCCCTGTTAGTCACAGGTGATTAAAGCTACAGCTGAGGCCAATTGCATGACCCTGATGAGCTGTGAGCTATCTGCAGCTGAGTTAGGCCATTTGGAGTAAGTTTCATTAGATACACACAGAGGTATAATCATGCAACTGCGTGCAGTTTTTTCCAAGAGCAAATCAAGCCTTATTTTGTAATTAAACACAACAGAAACATCAACTGATGAAGATGTGGAATAGTAGAATTGCTAAAGAGTATTTTGGGAGCAACATATTGTTATGACTAAGCTATTATTCAGTTTATGCTTAAGAAATCATGTATTTGGCTTCTTTGCTGTTTTATGAAAATCCGTGCCTAGTAGAGTGCATGAACTCTACCATAATGTTGCTAGGGGAGGATGATGCTAGATAAGACCTCTAACTTTTATCTTTTTTTTCTTTATTTTTTTTTCACAGACATAATTTAATTTAACATAAGTTAATAATTTAATTTAATAGTTTGTCAACATTCACACAAGTACCTAAATGCCTTTCTAACATGTTTATTAGTTCACCATCAGAAAAACACTGAACAACAGTGGTGTGCATAGCAAGGTTGTAAGTGGAAAGCTTCTGCTCTCCAAAAAGAGATTTGCTGCCTTTTTCAGTTTGCCACAGATTACATAGACAAGCCAGTGGTTATAGTCAGATAGAATGGCTCTGTTTTACTGCATCTGGAGCAGGATGGTTTTCCATCATATGCATATTCTTAAGCAAAATGTCATTGTTGCACAGGAGATTGGGGGTCATATCAGATACTGCAAACAAAGTTTTGTGATTATAATTTGTGAATATAATGCAACATAATGCTCACTGGAATGTTTTGAGGCCATTGCCAAAATGACAAAAAAATTCCTAACAACAGCCTGTTTGACATGAGGTCAGGGCAAGTGGAAAAGACCTCAACGGTCAGGTCAGCCTTCCTCTAATCCCACCAATCAGCCATCTTATTCACTCTCATTCCACTCTTTCCTTTCCTTTCCTCCCTTGTCGTTTTTGTTGACTGGTTAATCCTCCTCCCCTTTGAGCAAACGGTCAGGCATGCAGAAGAATAAGGGAGTATTCAGACTGTACTGGTTATGGTTACTGTCTGCACTTATAAAGGAAAATAGAACCCCCTCCCCACCCCATTGTTCTGTTTCTTACCCTCCAACCTTTTTGTACCTTTTTGTATTATACTCTATTCTTAAAAGCCATATACACATTGATAGGCTATAGGTAGATTGCTTGGTGATAGATTTGCAGCCATAAGTATTTTACAAACATTCGGGTTGTGTTAATAGAATCACAAGCATGCACATTTTTGAAAAAGGAAATTATACATGATTATTTTTACACCCCCATTTTTTCATACAAGTATGAAAACACAACTTTTTTACACTGCACATTTAATATTGAAATGTAATATGATTAAACAAATTGTTGCATGTGGTTAGAATAGTTAAAAGGCCTCTGTTATAAGTGTTTGTCTGCAGAATTACGCATTGATTGTTTTATTTCTTCCTAACGTCCTTCAATCTGCAATAATTAGCTGTTCTGCAGCTAGCTGCAATAGTTGGCTCTTATCCAGATGGCCATTAGAGACAAATCTAATTTAGCCCATAAACTGACGAGATGGGTGGGCTTCACTCAAAGGAATCTGAGAACAGAAAAAAAGGCTGATGATTCTTTTAGGTTCACAAATGATGAACGTACCAGTAAAAGAGTGTAAGCTGGTTGTATGCATGAAGAATGATTCACTCTGAGCTCAAAGGTCAAACATGAACATTTAAGGTGTAGTATAGCAATCAGCACATTATTGGGCTATGCTAAGAAACGTTACTTCTGTTAGGATGTGATTGTTGTGGTTGTTAAAAATTAAAACTCATTATTAAGACAAAATGGTTAAAACAAGCCATGTGACCGCCTCAGGACCAAACTGAACATGATGAACAACTGATGCAGTTGTAAACTTAGCAACAATTTAGCATATATTTGGACGACGTCTTATACATCTGTACCAGCAACCTGCATTTCTGTTGTCAACTTCCCCTATGGCCAAGCACTTTTGGCATAATTGAACGTCTTGGTTTAATTATGATTAAGTAAACCCTCCCTAAGAAGAAAATGTAAGATTTATTTGAAAAATAAAAAAGTAAAAAAATTAAATAAAAAGTTATGGATCGACAGCTGCGACTCGAGAATATTTTTGCCTTGTAATTGCCATTTTAAATTCTGCAAACAAAGTTTATTTTTAATGCTATCTAATTTGTTTCACTGCCTAAACACATCAAAACATGGTGGCTACATTTCTAACTGGAACTCATGCATGGACAATCCAAGCTGAAATGCAATCTAATTGCCAGGAAATACAAATATGATCTATACATATATCCAAAAGGAACAGTATCGAGTTTAAGGGTTCAATACCAGGATAAAGGGGGTAAAAATATATGAATGGGAAAAATCCTAGTGAAATGCAGTGAAATCAGCAGAAGCAAATATAAAAATCATTTGGTAAAAGAAACAGTCACTACATCCTAATCAGCATGGTTTAATAGTATGCCAAATTAACACATTTTGGGGGGCTGTATAGTTAAAGTTTTCCCAAAATCTTATGAGAGCTAAATTAATATTATTCAAATAATCAGTAGGAAGTTTGTAGTTTGTGATATAGCTAGAGTTGTTTCCTTAGTTGTGGACAACAGTGATGTTATAAGAAGTAACTTAAATTCATCTCAACGCACATTTTTTAGGAACTATATTGGAAAAGCAGAATCCATCTATAAGCCAATCAATCAGAATTATTTCTAAAATATGATCTTTATATCACTAGCTGCACTGTAACTGTCATGAGATAAAATCTGATTTGTTTGTTTGCACTGAAGTTACTTTCTTGGATATATCCAGATTGGTTGCTATAGCAACAACGGGTAGTACAAGGAGGGTGAAAGATAGTCTGTTAACAACATTAATATACTATCTCCATTACATTCTGTATACTTCATTGTAATTTTTTTTAAAATTTGTATTGACACTATTGCAAGGGCTAATGAGTCCAGCCCCAAGAACACCATCCCAACCATGAAGCATGGGGGTGGAAACACCATACTTTGGGGGTGCTTTTCCTTAAAGGGCACAGGATGACTGCCGCTGTATTGAAGGAAGGAGGGATAATTCAAAATGAAATATCCTATAATTTTCGTGAGCAGTGTAGTTTATAGTGAGACAAATGCATCACTGTAGCACTATATATATACTGTAATTGTTAACTCGTCTGTCTCTTGCTCAACATGTGTAATGGAGCAGCTTTTATGTGAATGTATTTTGAATGAGGTGAGTCAGTGGTTAGTGGACATCCTAGAGGCTATATCTGAGAGCATGAAAGCATGAGCAAAGGCCATCAGTTATGGATCATTACCTTGTGAATGAGACAAAGTAAATCACTTTGTTTATATGGTGCATTACCTCCCAATTACATTGAGTGTTTTGCAAGCATGTCTCTGGGTTGTGTCTATGTCCATCTCTAATATTGTAATGCTGCCTTTCACCTGGTGCAATGTTCAGAACATTATTTCAATGTCTGTGACTGCCCGTACACTTTGTGGTGTTCAAAGCTGTTTAACAGTCACAGCTGGTGCTTGTAGCTGCTGGTGGTGATGGGGGTCTGCAAACAAGATGTGTGTGGGAGGCATCTGCTGTCTCTGTACCCTGGGCTTGCTGTCACACTATAATTTTAGCAGAAAAAAAGTGCAGGGGCAATGAGTGTGTGGATTTTGTAGCAGTTAACCACCATATGCCTTTGAAACCTTCTGACAGAAGAGGCAGATCAGCCAAGCTTCCCTGTGTCCGAAAAGCATTAATTGTATTTAATTGAAGGGTATTTTGCAGTAAACTACCTAAATGGCTAACAGTTGTCAGAGACAGGACCTGCTTGGCAAAGTTTTAAACAGTTCTTTAGACAGCATTGTCCATTCACTGACAAGAGTTGGCCGGCTTTGCCCAATGGAAAGTATTTAGTTTATGTTGTACCATATTTTTGGTATCTCTCCCTTTCTTGTACTCTTTGCACTTTGTTTATCCTTGCTCCTAAAAGCGATAAAGAAATGCCTACATGTCGAACAACAAAATAATTGCTAGTAATGACCCAGTTAGTTATTCATGCTTAGTGACATTAGCAAATTTTTAAGTGAAGTAATCCATAAAGCCACTGCTATCTGCCTTCCACACCCCCTGCTTTCTCCTTACTTCATGGGTTTTATTTATTTATTTATTCTTGAGCCTAAACTATGATGTCTGTTTTAACTACAGCCCTTAATGTGGAGGATGTGACTTCAGACATAAGGTAATGCCTTTCACTTGCAATTTTACCCATGTGGCTCAAATATTAATTTCACTCCATCTCACCCAGCTATAATACAACCTGACTAACATTCCCGTGTGTACCATTTACCTACCCTTAGCTGCATTTTGGGAAATAAATTTATATGAGGGAACATAAATATGGATTCCTGTTTAATTATTTCTTATGGAATTAGCACCCCGGCAAGTATTTGGAATTAAGTGTTTCCAGCGATTTGGCTGCAAAGTGTACACTTCAGCTGAGGCAAAGGTAGTTTGGGAATGTGAGTGAAATGTGAGGGAAAGTATAGCTGAACCTAAAGGCACAAGCTGTCATCTTGCTATTGTCAAGTCAGCACCACTTCAGAGCATTCAATTAACCTAACTCGCATGTCTTTGGACTGAACAACAGAAGATTGGGAAAATGTTGGCTGGTTTCATGTGGCACGGTGGCTAATTGGGTAGCACTGTCACCTCACAGTGAGAAGGTTCATTTCCCAGATGAGGTGGTCTGGGTCCTTTCTGTGTCCGCATGGGTGTTTTCTCTGGATATTCCGGTTCAGCTCAGTGAGGTTTGATTGCTTCTGTGAAGCAACTGCAATCTTTAAATCCTACCAAAGATTTTTATGTGATTTAAATCTGGAGAATGAGCAAGCCAGCTTTAAATCCCATCAAATATTTTCTATGGGATTGGAATCTTTAAAAGCTCACTCCAGGACATTCCAGGGCTGATTTTTAACCAAGTTTTTTTTTTTTACTTGGAAGTGTGGTTGGAATCATTGTCTTGTGTCAGTTATCTCAAGATTTAAATTCACCACAGAGTGCATAACATGGCTCGGTATATCTGTGTATCCATTATGTCAGTCACATGGGAAAGACTGCATTTGCATGAACACGTGGGTTTTCTTCGCTGTCCTGATGGGATGGCTAAGGCCTCCTGACAAACAAATGTTGGACCTGCTCCCAAAGTCAGGAATGTTTGCTGCAAGATTTAAAGCTCCATACAATGCTTGCAGTGGTGTCTCCAGGAATGGTAAAAATCTGGTAGATCTTCTCACAACAATCGCCCATTCTCCTCTTTAAGCTTTTGTGGCATCTCCTTAGTCTTCAGCAAGTTGCAACTCACCTGGAATACACCCCTGTTAAGTGAGTACATACACACATCACAGCTGAAGGGTTGTTATTGAGTTTTTATTGGTTTATTCATTTTTTAACCCAGCTTCGTATGAAACATACTAGCAGTAGGTTGTAAAATCAGCAATAGTATATAGGGGTTGAATAATTCAACCAAATATTAACAGTATTAACCAAATTTCCTGCTATTCTGTAACGCTACATCATTCATTGTCTTTGTTCGATTGCTGTACAAATCAGTCGATAAGGACTTTATTTTAAAGCAAGATACAACCCTGCTGAGAGTTATATATTCTTATCTTCCTTGGGGGTTAAACATTTCTGACTTCAAGTATATAGATAATGTATATCACTCAAGTAATCTTATCAGGAAATGCACACATTACAACACCAACAACAGATTTTCAAGAGTAAACTTTAAATGTAAAAGTAAAATTAAACATATTAAGTACACTGGACAGTAATGTAACAAAAATTCTATTGCACAATAATGTCCTAACAGAATATTAGCACTGTTAGAAAAATAAATAATTAAATAAACACATGCAACCGTTTCTTACCACAGAACAGCTGAATTACTCTTTTGCTGAAAATGCTCCAATGATTGCCCAGGCTACATAATAATTTAAGTGTTCTCCTCCATCACCTCAAAACTGTCCAGGGAGCATATCAGGACACATTCAGGCTTTTTTATGAGTTTGCTGAGCTTCCTTGCATCTCTGACTCTCTCCATTCCCAGCATATTGCTCGAGGGAATACACCACCTGCAACAACAGACTAGCAAAAAATTAAATCGTTTAAGTCTGCTCATCCCCTTTCTCTTTACAATACCTGTGCTTACCTTCCAGATCATCCTGATGTTGAGGTGGACACCAAGATACACTCACTGAACACAAAAGAAGCACCCAAAAACATAAAATTTAAACCTTGGCATGCAGTTCTGTCTCAGGCAGACATTACAGGTGTGATCAGGTCTCGCTGCAAAAGGACATAAAATTACTTCCCCCACTGCATATAAAAGGTGTCATTTTTTGGAACAGTACCTCTTGGTGAGAGATTGCTATCTTATAGACATGAATATATGAGGCACCTGAAGACATTTTTGACAATAACTGCATCACTGGAGTGAGTGAACAGGGTGGACGTTTCAATGAATTGTCTGTCATCTGTGCTCTTCTGACACTGCTGTTAGGAAGTGTTGGGTGCAGTGGTTCAATGAGGGAACCACTAGCATAGAGTAATAGTAATAGCATGGACTAGTATCCATGAGTATGGATGCTTTGTGGTGAATGCTTCAATCCTGTCTTATCCTGTCTTGTCAATCCTGTTGTGGCATTAGAAACTACCCTTACCCGTACCAACTGTGGACGTGATGCTCTATTGAGACAAGTAGTATCAAGTAGTGATACGAAGAACACTAACTTCTCAGTGATATGTGTAGCACATCCTGCGGCCATGTGTTGCCATGCTAGGGCATTGTTCCTCAGGATATTGCTTGCCCACACACAGCAAGAATTTCAATAATGTGCCAGATTGCCGTACTTCCTTGGCCTGTTCAGCTATCAGATTTATCACCACTTTTCGGACAAGCTAGTACACCAGCTTTAGCAAACTGTGAGTCTGGAATATCTAGAGGGCCAGCTGTTGGCAAATGTGTCATAGAGGCATGCAAAGCAGTCAAAGATCTTCACCAGGAGTTACAATACCCAAATGTGGCATTTGATAGCCATTTATGTAGACAACAGTGGAAGAAATGTCATGCCTTCTTGTGACAAGACCCAGTGTCTTGTCATGTCACACCTGTGGTCATTTACATATCTGCTTGAGACAGAACGGCATGATTTTTATTGTTTTGTAGCAATATCACATTTCGATATAGGTGATTTATTTTTATTTATGTATTTCTTTGTTTGTTTGTTTGTTTTTTATTTGTCAATGTTTTTGTATATGTTGTCAGTGGATAATGTTCATCCCCTCCTGAAAATCACCATTTCTTCCTTTTTCCTTTGCAACGAAGTTGTTCACTTTTCTTCCTATCTGTCCCTGATGCACCCTGATGCATGAATTACCATTTATTCTCCTGAGAGAATAAAACAATATAACTAAACAATATAAGAAAAAAATCTAATAAAATATATATTATAATATATAAATATATAAACATAAATCACCTTAACCAGCATGTTGAGTGACAGCCTGCCTGAATTAGTCTGCTTTTAGGTGCAAACTGTCTTATTGACAAACATTGCAAAAAAGTCCCTGCAGTCACTATACCATTATTCATTTCACACTAATTGGCATTTTTCCAGTGTTTATTTTTATCTATTGTATAAAATAGTGTACAGCCCTGGTCAAACATGTTGAGAATGGCAGTAACTTTGGTTTTAACAAAGTTTGGTGCATCAGTTTTAATGCTGGCAATTTGCATTAATTCTAGATTGTGAATAACGGTCAGATGAATTGCAATTAATTACAAAATCATTCCCTGCCATGAATAAACTGCCACTGCATTTCAGTTCTACAAAATGGCCTGCTAACATAATTTCATTGATGATCTCGTTAGCTCAAGAGAAAATGTTAATGAGGACAAAAAAGCTGATATAACTCTGCTATGCTGATTAGAAGAGCAGGCTGGTTGCTTTAAAAAAAAGAAGTGATGCTTTTAAGTTTTCTTCTGTTAACCATGGTTATCTTCGAGAAAACACAAGCAGTCATCATTGCATTGGATTAAAAGGGTTTCACAGGTAAGGGCATTCCAGTTTGTAAGAGAGAACCCATATCATCCATTTATTGAAATATCAAGAACTTGAGAGTGGTTCAGTTGCAGTAAAGAAGGCTTAATGGCACCCAAGTAAGTCAAGCAACTGTCAGGACCATTTCTCAAAGAGGATGCAGCTACAAGATTTGGGCACCATGAGTACAGTGCTCAGGAATGGCAGAGGGTTTGAGTACATCTGAATGCACAGTGAGATGGGGCTTTCAGAAGCTGATTTGATATCAAGAATGGCAGCAAAGAAGCCAAGAAAAACATCAAGGACAGGCTGACATTTTGCAAGAACTATAGGGATTGGACTAGGGTAAAGTTATTTTCTCAGAAGAAGCCCCCTTCAAAGTGGGACATCTGAAAAAATGTCCAGGGGAAAAAAGATGAGTGCTACCATGAGTCTTGTGTAATGCCAGCACTTACACATCCTGAAACCATTCATGCGTCAGGTTGCTTCTTATCCAGTGGACTAAGTTCAGTCCAAATTTTGCCCAAGAACACTACCAAAAATATGAAATTGTATAAAAACATTTTCTTCCAGTAATCCTGGAGTTGTACAATGTTTTTTTTCCAGCATAATGGAGTATTATGTCACAAGGCAAACATAATAACAAAGTTTATCAGTGAAAAAAAAAATAATAGTAATATAAAACTATTTGTAAAAACTATTTAATATTTGCATGAGAGGGCAGTAATGAGGTGCATGTAAAGTTCAGTGGTGCTATGAGGTACTTGGGGTAGGAGTGATTTATGGTATAGGAGTGGTAATTGTCTGGTTAAGAGTCCGAATAGCCTGCGGAAAGAAACTCCTTCTCATTCTCTCTGTCTTGGTCTTGAAAGCACAGTAACACTTACCTGACCTCAACAGGAAGAAGAGTGATGTCCCCAGTGAGGATACTTTCAATGATGTAGAAGTTCTTCAGTACCTTGCTTGAAAATCTGAAGTCCCTCAGGCGTCTCAGAAGGTACAGACACTGTTGACCCTTCTTCACCAGGCTGTTGGTGTGGTGTGTCCATGTCAAGTCCTGTATTATGTGCACCCCGAGGTATGTGAAGCTTTCTTCCCGTTCTACTTCTGCTCCCCGGATCAAAACAGGGTGGTAGCATCTCTCCTGCCTCTTACCAAAGTCCACAATCAGCTCTTTCATCTTGCCCGTGTTGATGAGGAGGTTGCTGTCCTGGCATCAGGTCCCAGGTTTGCGATTTCCTCGAAATAGGCCTGCTCATTGTTGTTTGTGATCAGGCCCATCACAACAGTGTCATTGACAAAAATTAGTGGCATTCTCAAAACCTTTGGCCACAGCTGTATATATTTAAATTGCATTGCCTTGCTATGAGTCCCATTCAGTCATTCTATCACAAATCACCTGCTGTCCTAAGCAGACAGCCTCAGACAGGCCTGAATATGTAACGCTGCTGAAAGAGGACAACCGTTATCGATGGCTGGCAATTCCACATATGCACTACACACTCGACACATGGACAAGTGAACTATTGAGTGGGCAGGAAAGGAGCCAGTAAGGTCTATTTGTATGCCTGCCATTCATTCCTACTTCCCTGAGGCATTACACTCCTCTGTTGGTCTGCAAGTCACTCGCCCTCGCCCATTTCTTTATTGTGCCTACTTTCTCACCTTAATGCCAGCAGTGTCCAACTTTTCAGCTCTTGTGACACCTGATGTATTTTCATTATACAAAATTATGCCCTTTTTATCCTTAAATATACGTCAGCATCCTTTCATTAGTTATGAACTGTACCTCTTATCTAGATGATGTGGTATTATAATAGTAACCACATGAACTTTTTAAAAGCTGTGTTTGCTCATCTGAAAAATGCCAAGCTAAAATTAAACCTCAGTCTTTACATTTGACTAAATGTGAGTGTGATCAAGCCCTGTTTATCTACTTGGGAAACAAGTAGGGCAGAGACACACTTTTCTTTTGGGAACAAAGGTTGCTATATTAGTAATAATACAGTCAAGCTGCATTATTCAGCTGTTTAGCAGCTGTAAAGTTTTACAACTTTATAATTTGTAGATGTGTATGTAGCAGCTAATTCCACACCTGTAGTGGGATATACTGATAATAACTCTCTTTAATAATCAATACCCAAAATAATACAATGAGCTCTTACAAACTATTACCAGATGTTAGGCCTAACTTAGAGTGCTCAGGGAGTGAGCTACAGTAAAACAGTTGGAAGCCAAAACATAAAAGAAATGAAATGCCCACAAGATTTTGGGCAGAACATTCAGCAAAATGCCTTGTGATCCTATATGTTTGGTTAGTTTCTTGCATTGGAGAGGCATAATGCACCCATCACCCTGTTTACCATAGAAAATAACAACAGGAACACAAGTGACTGATATAGACGATGTCATGCCACAGAACAAGGAGTCGGAGACAAACGCAGCTCGGGTGGAAACCAGGGTTTTTTTCAGCGAAAACAGGGTCAGACAGTCCGAGGTCAAAACCGGCGAGGCAAAACGAGAACCAAAGAGGCGAGGCGAGATCGGAGTCGAGGCACGGAAAAGGCGAGGTCGAAGCACGGTAGGTCTAGCGATAACAATCATATGGAGGCTTAGAAACAAGGTATGGACCAAGTGACTTAGCGGCGTAATAGTGATGGGGGTGTGTATAAATAGGGAGACGTGGAATTACAAACAGGTGAAACTAATGAGGTGTAATCAGAACTCAACTTTTTGTGAGATGAGCTATTAAGGTTATTCACCTGAAATCCAAATATGTTCAAAATCAATATCCAAGTATGTTTTCTACAAGAGTCACATAAAACTGTTCCAAATGTAGACTCAAAAAAGTACAAATAAAGTAGAAAAGAATTATTTTCGACACTGCAAATCTACCGGACATTACATAACTATACAATAATACATATTGACTTTTAATCGTACCAGTGATTTAAATAGAGTATACTAGTTTTGGCTAGATTATTAGGTCAGTACGTTGTTTGGCCATACTGTAATTTTATAGTTTTTTTATAAGGAAGTATATTGCAAAAACGTTGCACCCCCTTTCATGAACACTTAGAGATTCAAGTGTTTTTTCTGGATGTAACTGGAGAGCTAAACTAGGTTTGTCCTGTACAGCCTCATCAGATTCATTCATCAAGCTCAGCAGATATTTGCACAACGTCCCTATGTGTGTGTGTGTGTCTATGAGTAGAGAGCTGACTTTATACAAATTTCTGTCCAAAAATGTGCCACGCATTTTTTAAAAGATAAAAGTTAGGAATCTGAATACATTCAAAAAGAATGCTACATCAAACTTTTAAAACTTCTAAAAAACTAAACAAACCTTTTTGAAGAGGAGACTATTTGCTGAGAAAACCTCTTGCTTCTAGCTCAGCGTTGTTATTAATTGTATGTGTACTGTTTCATATACACTGAGTGCACAATTATAAGTGAGTATTTTGACCGTATTATCATCTTTAGGCATATTCTGTAAGTCCAAGTTGGATAAACTTGAATGCTTAATGGACTTAAGCATAGCAGGTGATGTATGTCATGCAATGAGGGAGGGTGTGCCCTAAGGAGATCAACACCCTATTTCAAGGTGTGCACAATTATTTGACAGCTTATTTCTTTAGGCAAAATGGGCCAAAAAGAGCTTTAACTGAGCTTCAACTGATCAAAACTTACCAAAAGTATTTCAGAGGGATGCAGCACTCTTAAAATTGCTAAGATATTGGGGCGTGATCACAGAACCATCAAACGTTTTGTTGCAGATAGTCAACAGGGTAGCAAGCGTGTTCAGAAAAAAAGATGTAAATTAACTACCAAGTATTTGAAAAGAATCAAGTGTGAAGCTACCAGGAACCCATTATCTTCCAGTTCTGTCATATTACAAAACTGCAATCTTCCTGGAGTATCAAGATGTACAAGATGTTCAGTGCTCAGAGACATGGCCAAGGTAAGAAAGTCTGAAACCCGACCACCACTGAACAAGACATATAAGCTGAAGCGTCTAGACTGCTCCAAGAAATATCTGAAGACAATTTTTACAAGGTTTTATGGACTGATGAAATGAGAGTGACTCTTGACGGATCAGATGGATGGGCCCGTGACTGGATCAGTAATGGGCACAGAGCTCCACTTCGAGTCAGACGGCAACAAGGTGGAGGTGGGGTACTGGTATGGGCTGGTATCATTAAAGATGAGCTGGTTGGTCCTTTTTGGGTTGGAGATGGGCTCAAAATCAACTCCCAAACCTACTGCCAGTTTTTAAAAGACACTTTCTTTAGGCAATGGTACAGGAAAAAGTCTACATCTTTCAAAAAGACAATGATTTTTATGCAGGACAATGCTTCATCACATGCATCCAAGTACACCTCCGCATGGCTAGCCAGTAAAGGCATTAAAGATGAAAAATGTATGATGTGGCCCCCTTCCTCACCTGACCTGAACCCAATTGAGAACTTGTGGGCTATTCTTAAACGGGAGATTTACAGTGAAGGAAAACAGTACACCTCTCTAGACAGTGTCTGGGAGGCTGTGGTTACTGCTGCACAAAAAGTTGATCATCAACATGATCAAAAACAGACCAGGGTCGAAATACCAACACGTCGTACAGGATCCAAACGGGCGAGGAGAAGGCTAAAGTCGAGGGACAGAAAATGAAAAGGCAACAGTAAGTAGACGCGATAACCATAAGCTTTAAAAGAAGTGCTTAGAACTCCAGTAGGACCAAGAGACTTAGCGAGGAAGGAGTGTGGAAGGGGAGAATAAGTAGGGTATGTAATGAGGAGTGAAATGTGGTACAGGTGTGTCTGATTAATACGACGGTGATTGTGTGAGTGTGCGGGTGTGGTCCGCCGAGCAGAGCGTGGATGTGACATGATCTGTTTTTGGACTCACTTCCCAGGTCTAAGAGATTGGCTATCTACTCTGCTGTGTACTCTCTCCAGCCATCTGCTTGGACTCCGTGTGAGTCTCTGTTCTTCCTCCATAGACATGACCCACTAGTCCTGACCTTTTTGCCTGCTTATCTCTAAATTACTTGCTGGGTCCAAGTCCATCCCCCATACAGGTCTCTCCCAGACTCCTAGACCTGCACTGATTCTAAGCCAGCTGGTCTAGACGGCTGTCTCCTAGCTGCCATTGCCTCACTTGGTCCACTTATTCACTCTTTCTTTTCCCTTAATTCTGTTCAGTAAACTCCCTAATTGACTTTGATCCATGTACCATGTCTCCTTTGGCAGTGTTGAGTTCCAGCCATATATATATATATATATATGTGTGTGTGTGTGTGTGTGTGTATATGTGTGTGTGTATATGTGTGTGTGTGTGTGTGTAGGCTCAGTAAAAATGATTTTAAGTGTTGTGAGGAATGGCACATTCCGATTTGGTTAATGCTTAATGGTTAATTTTGCCCAAAATGCAGAAATGGATGGATGTGACTAACCCTGCTTCAAAGCTCTCCTGCTCTCAGTATGTCTGCTTGATCATGTGATAAAGCCAGAAAAAGAATGTATCCCAGAAAAATAATAACACAATCTCATTTGTGAAATATGGTGTTGGTATAATGGTGTAGGCCTGTTTTACTGCATCTGGGACAGTACATGCTGCCACCATTAATGAATCTATGAAGTCAGAGTTAATTGCAAACAGTATGTCCACACACTGAATCTCAAGAGAACATGGGATGTGTTTCACTACAACAACCATAATTACACACTATTTCCCAAAGAATGGCTAAAGAAGAATAAATGTAAAGATTTTGAATGACAAATTAAAATACATAAGTGCAGAACCAGAAGCAACAATGTGAGGAAACCCACAAACCTCTCAGAGTTGAAACTGTTCTGTAAGCCAGAATGGAACAAAATCATTGTTGCAGTCACTGGTAGATAGGGTGTCACATCTGATACTGAAATCAAGGTTTCACACACCTTTGCCACTGATATACATGCAATATTGTGTAATTGTCCTCAATAACTAAATTATCAAGTATTGTATTTTTGTCTTTACTGGATTTTCACTATCCACTTTTAGGACTAGTGTAAGAATCTATTTTCTGCCATACAGTATTTAATTAGAAATATAGAAAATGCTAAATGGTTTTGAAACTGTCAAGTACCACTTGTAGCTCAGCCTTTTTAATTTAAAACCAGCCATTTGTGGATTTACATTTACATTTACAGTATTTAGCAGATGCCCTTATTCAGAGCGACTTACAAAAGTGCTTTAAGACATCAGTAACATAATCCATTCTCAATAATAAGGAATCTAAACAAGAATACACCTCTGAAACTGTAGAAGTTGTGTGTGTTTTTTTAAGAGATAGAAGGACAAGGGTGGGGGTTTTAGTTGAGGTATGTGCGGAATAAATGGGTCTTTAAAGGGCGTTTGAAGATGGGCAGAGACTCAGCTGTTCGAACATTGAGGGGAAGTTCATTCCACCACTTAGGAGCCAAAACA
>JAUZST010021799.1:0-32086 GCA_034779995.1 Parotocinclus haroldoi
TAAACTTTTTGAAGCGAAAGCGAGACTGAGAGAAGCGCAACGGAGAAAAGGTGCAAAGAAAGCGAAAACAGATACTTCACATACTTCAAGAATATTATACTCAAAATAGACGATTACAAACAGAAATATTCTGTTTACAAACCGGTTTTTATTACAAAATGTAAATTTTTGGTTCTCAAAACTTCAGGACCTATTTTGATGCCATAGAGTAAGTAGTCAAGTTCCTGCAAGTAGTCACATAGTAAAGAATCGTTGCCCTCTGAATCGTAATCGAATCGAATCATGAGGTGCCTTGAGATTCCCACCACTGCATACTGAAATTTCTTACACTAAATAGGGAAAGGTTAAAGGTTACGCTTCACAGTATCTTTAATATTACACTTGATTGCCCATAACAATCTTAAGTAAAATACAGTAATGTGCAAATTGCCCATTTTTATCATATTGTTTATCATATAGACTGTAGGAGGGTCAACTTGGCACCTCGATAAAGCTGCCAGTTGCATTTACATTGTATTATTTACTTATTTTACAATTACTACAACTTAATTATTTCAATTAACAACTAGGCCACCCAAGAAGGATGTGTCCCTTTTGGAGTCTTGGTCCTCCCAAGGTTTCTTCCTTCTATATTCAGGGAGTTTTTTCTTTCCACTGTCGCCTTAGGTGTGCTCAATTTGGTATTGGCCTTTTACGATAATGTAATGTTGTAAAGCTGCTTTGAGACAATGACCCATTGTAAGAAGCACTATATATAAATTAAAAAATGTGCCTGTAGTCTGGTGTGATTTCTGATTAGTTTTTAATAATGTACACAAATTTCATTTATTTTCTGGTTGTATTCTAATAACAAGACTGAAAAGTAATTATATATATAAAATTAAGTAATTAGATAATTATATATTGCTAAAACAATGATATATCTAATCTAATGGTGGCCAAAGGCATTTGCATATTACTGTATTTCTGCACATGTACTCTTGTACTTTTTAATGTACTCTTGTGAGGGCAGTGGAGACAGAGATGAAAACTTAAAAGTAGTTCAGATGTTTATTCCAAATAAGGAATGCCCATAAAAAGAGATGAAACTTTTCAACCATATGAGGCAACGAAGCACACTAATACAGGGGCACTAACACGCATTAAACAAGGATTAAAGGAGCAGGGATTAAAACGAAGGTGAATTAGAAATCAAGGCAGCAGACTGGCTCAGAGGTCTATGAGTGCATAGAATGCTGGGATATGGATCCGGTAGATAGTGAGGTGCAGGGTATCACAACTGTGCTTGTTAGTTTGCATAGTATTTCCATATTTGTGGGAATAAAACTACCTTTCCTCATGATTTTAAGAACACAAAACAAAATATTCTACATTGACTGTATTCCAAATCAAGTATAGATAAATCCAACATTCCACTCCTCAGCCTCAGAGTGTGTGCAAATGCCCAAAAGCCATGGGCCATATACAATAAGTAGCTAAATAAGGACTGAAATGAAAAGAATTTACTCTGACAAGGCAAAAAAATGCTGTAAATTTGGTTTCCTGTTTTCATTTGTCACTTACCGGAAAAAAAAAAAACAATCATGGGGAATTGCTTTAGTCAACACCCAAAAACTTATCTTTGCACCAATACCTGAAAAAACACGATCTACACACAAACATCATCAGAAGTAAACATTCATTGCTTCTTATCACAACAGTCCCACACAAAAGTATGATAAGGCTGAGGAAATCTGGACACAAACGCTGTGGTCAGATAAAACAAACATAGAACACTGACTAGAATCATCAAAAGTTTGTTGGAGTATTTCCAGCTGATAAGCATGGGGTCGTTCTGTTAAGCTGTGGGTTTATGTGGGAGGCAGTGACACTAGAAATATTGTGAAGATAACTGTTAATAGATCATGTAAGCTTATGGTCAGTGAAGAAACTAAGGCAGAAAAAGATGGATATTACAAGAAAACGGTCCAAAGTACACCTTAAAATGAAGACCAGAAAATGACATGGCAGCCATTAATCCCCAACTCAGATGTTCCTAAAAGTCTGACAACACTTAAAATATTACCAAACTTGAAGTGGGGAATATTTATTTTACTGGAGTATGCAGTAGAGGTGATTCTATATCAATAGAATCTTCTAAATCTTCTATATCTAAATCTTCTATATCTTCTAAATCAATATCACCCGAATAATATTTTTTATAATAAATATATAAATTTTTTATATAAAATAGTTAATAATAACTTTTACTGTTGTCAAACCCGCCCCCAACAGTATTAAATACATGGGTGTCAATACATGGGTGGTTTTGTTAAAAAAAATATATTTTCCTCTCAGGCAAAATTTAGAAAAATGTATTTTTCACTTAAAGGTTGGATGTTTCTGACGACTGTGCCAGAGGTGCCAATAACTGTGGAAGGAACTGTAAGTAATATTTAAATCTGTTCTCTGTAAAGGTAAAATTTCCATTTAGAAATCAAACTAGGGTTGCACAAACTTCTGCCAAAGACCACAGATTGCCCAACTTTAATATATTTTTCTAAATGTCATACAGTCTTAGTCTACCCAAGTCTTGTTTTGGCAGCAAAAAATGTCATAAGCTCTAACTGCTAAGCTCTTCATGGGCACCTTAACATTAAAGTAAATACCTTTATAGCAGCATCTTTTATGAGGGGCTGATATAAAACAGGACCACACAACGAATGGCTTTGTCTGGTAGTTCTGTCACCTGGAACTGTGACTAAAACTGCTGGTAATGGCCATTGTTGTAAAATGGACTGATGAGACTGGAAAAATAAACCCACCCATGAACGTTTTACTCCTGGATAATTAGTAAGGCAGAGCTATAAAAAAAAAAAAACTATGTTACACATTATTGCATGAATTACTGATCAACATCTTCTACAGAAAGATCTCAAAAATGGAGCTTGAGGAGACAAACAAATCTTTAAGATCCATTTTAGAGTATAAAGTCCTGTTGTTATTGCAATGAACGAGAATCTTTCGAAAGTGTTTCAACCAAAGCTCAGTTTGCCCCATAACTAAATCCTACAATATATTTTACTGAAGAGCCTACTGAGTAGTGCTGAAATGCCAAACAGACCGATGCAACAGTGTACCATTCTGGGCCTTTAAATTCAAACCATAATAAAATATAATCATAGTTAGTGTCATCACACCCTTCATTAGTACTTCAATTTATGTAAGGAATTTACGTTTCAGGAATGAAGAACGTGATAAACGATGAAATTGTTCATTAAATAACTGGCATATAATGCGAGACTAGCCGGGCAATAATCAAATACTTGTTAATGTATAGACAAAACACAGTGCATAAATGTGAACAAACTAAATAATGCAAAGCACAAAATACTCAGACATATAAGCATTTTTAAGTGACAGTCTAAACTCATCTCCATTGCAGTCACAGGCTCGACAATCTCTTACCCATAGCTTCAGTTACGCCTAATATCAAAATCCATTAACATAATATTATCCCGGTTATGGTAATGAGGCATTACAATGACAATGAGGCTGCCTGAATGAGTGTCTGAGGAAAGTGTTCTGTTTCAATAATTACACAGCAATAAAGGACAGAAAATACATGCACTCACTGCACTGAGAATAGATGCATAATAAATGCACTGCATAGAGAAAGTTCTCTCTTTGTTTCTCAAGAATGGGTTTGTTGTGTTTGGTTAATGACGTAGGAATCTATTTTTTGTATTTTTCTTTGTAATTAAAAGTTATTTTGTACGTGGCTGTTTAAGATTTAAAGTTTTTTTCCCCCGAATATATTATGCATATAAAATACAGCTGCAAAGACAACCAAGTAAATACATTTCCTCCTGAGCAAAATCTGACAAAATAATTTCCCATTTACTTATAATTCATAAGGTTCAAGAGTCTGGATTCTCTAGTTTCTCTAAATTTGGTTATGAGGGATGCAACAGTGATGTGTGAAATAAGCTGTGTAACAGTGCTGTGTCTTTCTGAGTGTCGAATCGTCTATTCCATCTTCAGTTACCTGTGACGGACAACAACAAAAATCTTGAACTTTCTGTGTTGATAACTTGTGAACCACAAGAGATATTGGGAGTGTTACTTTCTGAAACAATCCTGTTCTTCATTGATATGCTACATGACCACCTTTTCCAATTGGAGGTCAAACGTAATCTATGCCCTTGATCCAATATGGCAATTTTCAAGATGACAGCCTAAAAGGCCCTCTCACAGACTACTTTTCCATTTTACCTTTTGTTTCTGAACTAAAAATCTGTCCTGTGGCTTTTGATTCACCCTGTACATCAAAATTACTTCATTAAAGCATACATTATTATGTATGGGAATTACGTACATTATTCCCTATGGAGAAAATAAATAAAAATAGCTTGAATACCACTGTGTGTGATCATATACACCGCTCACAAAAATAGGGGATATTTCATTATGAGATATTTCATTTTGAAGTAGCCCCTCATTTTTGGGAACAGTATATATATACAAATTCTATACAGTTTAGACACACACACACACACACACACACACATATATATATATTTATATATGTGTATATATGAACTGACAGGTATCTTATATTACTGTTGTATATGGATCAAAATTCCATATTTAGTAGTGTATAAATGATATAAGCCATAAATGATAAGATCCAGAACCTACACCTGTTTTTTTATATTAAATGTTGTATTTGATTCAAGTCTAAAGGTCCCAGGCTCTTACACTGTCAAAATAAAATTTGAATTTAGTTTAGTCCAGTTTTTGCAGTAAAGTTTGAAGTAAAATTGACTGAAATTATGCAAAGCAAGAGAACATTAACATGCCAGTTACCATTGTGCATGACTACATAACTACTTGTTTTTATGCTCCTCAAGAAGCACTTTCTATTAATAAGTAGATGAACAAAGGAGAAAAGAGAGAGACAGCAAGAACACATCCTGTCATCTCTGATCTGGCTGTGAGCTCCGTGTTTGAAGACGGAGCAGAAACAAGCCTAAGAGCACAAGAGAGAGCAAGGAGATTGGCATTTTCTTTTATATGTGAACCTAAGCCAGTCTGGATCTTTGCTTTGTCTTTAATGCACCGTACAGTTTAGTCTCCCACAAGATTAAATCCACAAAATGCAGCCTTTTATTTATACAGTGAGGTATTTTCCAGAGACCCTGCAAGCTTTTCAGGACTTTTAGGTTACTTAACTGATATCTTAAGACTAAGAATGCAGTGCTGCTACCTCTCATGGCCTTACTTGACCTCCAGTCATGAGCTGAATTAGTTGATTTTATCCCCACATGGTTTGCATCCAAATCTAAGAGGCATTACGCTCAACAGTGGTGGTCAGATAGAAATGGAAAACAGCTGTAGTTTCCAGCCCAGACTAACGTTCTAATTGAATCCTTATAACAACGTAACAGGTGCTCCAGATAGTTCTTCATTTTTGCCAAGTACAAATCTGCCTGTGGTTGAGAATTCATCATGTGTCAATTCAAACCATGTGTGTGGAAGCAGTCTGTTACACATTACTTCAGCAACCTGGCAACCAGGCATTTGAAGATATGGCTCAAGAAAAGTCTGACTGACACCAGATGGAGATCTGGACAGCATTCTACTTTTGGTGCTGACCTTACTTTATCGTATGGCAGGCAAATGCTTCCTAATGACACAGGCGCCTTTTGATAAGATGCCGGCATTGAGCAGATAACATCAGAAGGCCTTCATTTTATTTCCTTAGTAATTGCTCTGGACTTCAAATGACCCAAAGTAATTATGGAAACTGTGCCTGCATACAGCTTGTGAAGTTCTATCAGCTGACAAATACGATTCATTCATTCATAATCTTCCGCTTAATCCACACGGGGTCGCGGGCCACAGTCATGCACACAGTCACACACTACGGGATAATTTACATTTATGGCATTTAGCAGACACTCTTATTCAGAGTGACTTACAACTAATACGGTCTTACAATTCAAGCAATCTTGGGTTAATGGTCTTGCTTAAGGACCCAACTGTGGCAGCTTGGCAGAACTTCTGGTCCAGGGACCAGTAACTTAACCGCTAGGCTACCACAGTCCTTAGGCTATCACTTTAGAGACACCAATTAACCTAACAGACACGACTTGGACTGTGGGAAGAACCCGGAGTACCCGGAGTAAACCCACGCAGACACAGGGAGGATATGCAAACTCCACACAGAAAAGACCCGGCCTGGCCTCTGGACCCAAGACCTTCTTTCTGTGAGGCAGCGGTGCTACCCACCGAGCCACTGTGCTGCCCACATATAAGATTTACATACCAAATTTCATTGCAGCACTTTAAGAAGACAATTTGACATTCATATGTCTTACTCTGTGGTAAGAGCTACACAGCTGCAGGTCCTAAGGTCACAGAGTAGGTTTGCAAAGCAGTCCTCCTGCATTGGTGGACCATGTGAACAATGTTTGCCAATGGCGAATTCACAAAAGTACCCTATATGCAACCATTAAATCATTATGCAATATGCAATCGACAAAACCATTAATACCCCAGATAGAAATGTTGTATTGGTGCAAACCTTGGCATGCAGGTTAAAAGTTTCCTTTCAATTTACAGTTTTAACCAATAAACGTGTCCTTTCGCTCTGATATTATAATCACTTACACATAATTACATTCATACATATAAAGTTTAATTTGATTCCAACAATCTCATTTTTGATTGATTTCTTTTAGTCTATGAGTGCATTAAGAATGTATTATAAGTAAGTGTTGCTGAATTAGCAGAGCTCAATAAATAGCAGACACACTTTTGGCCATATATTGTAGCTCTGTTATTTTATTTAATAGATGCTGTAGGACAAAATTTTAACTCTTCTTACAATAGCTACGTAAGCTGTACACTTCCGTACAAAGCAGTATGGTTACAATGCGTGTACAAAGTAAATATTTCATATTTCATATCATTTCAGTCGTTTTGGGCAGTGGACGCCATTTACCTCAGAAATTCACATGGCTAATTCGTGACTACTCCGATAGAATGCAAAGACACTTTCCCCAGTCTTTCCCTCGAGCAATCATTTTAGATTCTGTATGACCTATCTGATATAAAACTATAATCTCTCTTTCATCCCAGATTGTTGAAACGTAATAACAGGGTCTAAGTCACAGCGCCTTTCTCACAGACAATTTCTCCAATCAAAGTTCATTGGAGCATACTCCTGGGAAGTGACTAAGCCAGCCAGTAAACACTGAGTCACTCAGCTATTTGTTTGCGACCTTCAATCATGCAGGCTTATCGGAGCAGTCTGCTTTGAAACACTGAACCGGTGCAAAGAGAGCTAAGGAGTCTAGCCTTTGTTCTGTTACCAAGTTCAGGGGGCGGAGATGGCTATGCGTGCGTGTGTGTGTGTGTGTGTGTGTGTGTGTGTGTGTGTGTGTGTGTGTGTGTGTGTGTGTGTCCTCAGTTCTCATTAAAATACAGAGCTTACTTCAAGCAAAAGCTGAGGTTTTTTTTTTCTGAAATGAGGAGTACGACAGAATGATACAGCAAATGCAGGATGCAGCAGATATGTTTGTCTATCCCGTAATAAACTGTAAACTATTGGCACCCTTGGTACAGATGGTTAAAAAGTTTCTTAAAATTGCATTTACAATATATTAATCTCAACAAGAAACTAAGAGACCAAACGTAAGCATTCCTCTGGCGTGCTCATAAACACTTACGCAGCCACTGAGTGCACTTAATAATCCGATCATAATCCGATTTCTGGAGTTACCTGATCACTCAAGTGGCCATATAAACAGCATACTCAGATATTAAAAGAATTATCTCGCTCCAAAATAAAGCTGGTCTCAGTAAAAGCTCCTTTTCCCCCATACACAGCACTATAAGAGTGATAGAGCCTCAAAAATACTGTAAGAATACAAAGACAAAAAAGTTTAAATACACTTATTGCCTCAATCCGGAGCTTTTTTATTATCTGATTAGCCCGTGCATGAACATCGAACATCAGATTATTGGCAAAATCTGCATTTCTGCAGCTCCTTAATAATTCGATTATTATGTGCATGTAAACGCACTCACTCATGACTTCTAGGTATAAAGGTGACACAGCAGCAATGTAGGTCACTGGACTGTGATAGCCAATTCACTGAAGCATCCAACCACAACCCAGGTCTTGATTTTTGGCACAGTGACACAATTTAATTTACAATCTCCTGGTACTTTATGGAGTCCATGATGCTGTGTATATAACATACTCACATCCTCATCTACTTATGTTCAGTAAATTTAAATTCACATTCATTCTTATATTATCTTAAAAGGCCAATCCCAAATTGAGCAAACTTAGGGTGACGGTGGCATAGGAAAAACTCCAATGTAGAAGGAAGAAATCTTGAGAAGACCAAGACTCAAAAAGGGGTCCATCCTCCGTAGGTGGCCTAGATAAAAGTTCAGGCTGATAATCACTTATTGCCCTAACCATGGATATAAACATTTTTACTTGTCTGTACGTAATAACTATTCTCGATATTCTAGATATAATTCATTTTGTTTCTCTTAAATGTGCATTTACCTATTAAGCAGAAGCAATTTAACCAGAGTGGCTTACAGCTGACATAAATTTGGTGTTTTACCAAAGATTTATGATTTGCATTTTTTGTTCTAACACTATATATATATATATATATATATACACTCTGTAAGTTCAGGCCTACAAGTTTTTCTCTCCTTCACTCTCTTATCCTCTATATAGCAACTCCACTCATTTGGAATGGGTATGAGAGGAAAAAGAAACTCATTGCTCAGACGGGGTAAGTGCTGGAGAAGAGATTCCTGCTAACTAATCGTTTATAGAAATTGTCAGATTTATGGGAAATACCTTTTGTCCAATTTCAATTGTGTATTCTTTACTCGTGGATTAAATCGCTAAACATACTGCGTCATGTTCCACCAGATTTGTGAAAGAGTAAATGGACAGGAACAATCACATGTTGGTTATTATAGTTCTATATTATAAGAATAGAAATGATTGTGACTCTAGGCCTGTTGCCAATACACAGTGGTTATAGTAAAAAATGATTTTAAGATCGCTTACACAAACCTGTCACTGATGCACACTTTCCTTAATCAATTAATTGTTTAATGTTTATTAGGGGATGAGTAATTGTGTACAGAGCATCATTCATTCTTTCTTTCATTATCTTTTGCTTAATCCACACGGGGTTGTGGGCCAGCCGGTGCAACTCTGGGAGCAAGGGCAGGAACAACCCTAGACGGGGTGCCAATCCATCGTAGGGCACACACACACACACACACAGTCACACAACAAGGGCCACTTTTAGAGACACCAATAAGACACCTAACATGTATGTCTTTGGGGAGGAAACAGGAGTACCCAGAGTAAACCCACGCAGACACAGGGAGGACATGCAGACTCCAGACAGAAAGGACCCAGGTCGCTCCACCCTGGGATTGAACCCAGGACTTTCTTGCTGTGGGGCAGTGGTGCTACCCACAGAACAGTACTGTGCAGAAGTCTTAATCCAAAAACAGATTTGAAGTTCAACAATGGTATAATGCCTATTTACCACATATTGTCAACAACTGGAAACAAAAACTCAAAACTTGGATTTGATCACAATATTCTGTTCCACTGACCTTCATACCAATTTTTCATCAGACATCCTGATGAAGTTGCCATATGCTGCTATTGCAAATGTAAGGGTGATCACACTACATACTTGCTACATTAATACTGATATCCAGTTTGTTAATACTGCAAACACGTGTCCTATAATCTCTGGTTGTATTCTATTGAAGAGGCTAAACAAGAGTATATATATTGTACCCTTGTTAAAACAATGGTATATCTAATTTACTGTGGCCTAAGACATTTGCATGAGTCAAATCCTTTTCATTTTTAACAGAAAGTTAGAAGGATAAACTATGCACCGTGTTCTAGGTTATTTTATAACCACCTCTTCAGCCTGTCAAGTCACTCAGTCATTTATTAACTCACATTCAGCTGGCTCATGTGCTTGTGCCCTAGTCGATGTGACTTAGTGGAAGGTTCTTTATTCATGTAAAAGCTTCCTCTACAACTGAATGACTTTCTATTCAAACTGCTAAAAGTTGTTTTGAAAACCAGTCTGACTTTTAGTTAAGCATTTGAAATTGGCATGTTTAATATAACGTGACTTTGGTTTAATTAATTAGCTGTTTTAACTAACCCCAATAAAACATCATCAACATACATTACATACAGCCTGCAGCTTTCATTAAGAAAAATGACTTATTACATAAAGATTTTCCATTATGAGATTAAATGTGTGCAAAGACCAGATGAGACTAAAGACGGTTTACCAGTTTAATAATAATTAAATAACCAGCAGCCACTAGCACTGCAACACATTCTCCTTATTCTGAATGCTAGACTTTAATGATTAACAGCCCCATTAATCCAAACAAATTTTAGCTGGTTATGAAGATTAGATTAGGAATACTCTGTGTTTTATATGAATAAAGCCAGAGACCAACAGCGAAAATTCCTCCACAATGCATCCCTCACCAAATTAACACAGCTATCACCACACAACTCACACAAACTACACAGTGTATCTGACACATGCTTGATGTTTTCAGTTCTAAAGCTGCAGGTTTTCTATCTCCCTTACAGAGCCTGTAACCCTATTCATTGATGTACAAGACAGTCTTTGACTTTTGTCTAGGGCTTCTGAGTTGGAACAAGTATAAGGGAGAAAAATCAAGCAACGGATACGAGCCCACAGTGGAGGGGATCTCTGCTACACGCCCTTAACCATACCGAGGCATTGCACCACCAGCACTGCTTTAAAGCTCAGACATTTTTCTTCACATCACCCATCTTTTGTCTTCCTCCCATTTTCACCTATTGTTGTCTTCAGACACCTGCGTCCACACCATAACATTTTGCAAAGCCTTTTGTCATGCAGGTACCAATTAATGCAGGCACCCTTCCTTCCACAACAGCCCAGCACCGTAGCAACTCCATTTAGCCGCCTCTGTTTGAACCCTAAAAAGTCTCCAGGGCCCATTTAGGCAAACAGTGAAAAGTTTCGTGATTTGTGTTTTGTGATATCTTGCCCTAAGAATGTGAAAATAAAGGAAAATAAAAAGCAGTGTCCCACTTTTTGGCAGGCTAATTAACAAATACAGTAGGAGTACATTTATATTTGCAAATAAAAAATAAAAGTAGCTACGTCGTTAAAAGCAGTTCTGGATATTTTTTTTTAATAAATACGTAAAATATCAGGTTTGGAATAGTGATCAGACTCCTGATTTAATTCTTCCTAATGCTAGTAATACTATGAGCCACCTTCTGTTTAACCCCATCAGTCTCTTTGATTATGTCTTTGCACACCTAGATTAAGAAAAAATAACTTTATTTCATAAGGAATTGTTAAAGTACAGTCAAATGTCATATTGAGGGGCAATTAGAATGCGTTCAGCTAATGCTTGGAAACTTGAATTCCTGACCTCTAAGTAAGACAAAGGCTGTTGTGTTGCTAAGTAAAGTACTGGAGAGCAGAAAACAGTTTAGAACTTACTTTTGGAACAAAAACAATAACTTAGTTTGAACTAACCTGTAATAATTAATATAGTTATTAAGCATTTGCTCAAGCACTATTGCCAGTTTTTCCATAAAAAACATGAATATAGAAACAACAAAAGTGGTCTGGCATTTTTTAAAATTTCCACAACACACCTTCCACAGAATTCTGATATTGCAAATGGATATATTTCATTCAGTTCTTTAGGGATCCCACAGATGAAACTCGATCCATCAGGATGTTCTAAGTGCTCAAAGACAAAAAAGATGGAAAAGATGAATGGCAGGGAACGTTACCGGTGCCTAAAAGTCAACAGAGCTTCTAAAGGATCTCATAAATTGTCTTCTCTTCACACTAACTACTGTTGTTACACGTTCACACAAGGCTGTTTTGAATAACAACAGAGCCTATAGCCATCTGTCCTGCAATAGAAATGTGTTCAGCAGACAAACATTGAGGAAGAACGAAGCCCAAATGCACTTACTATTACTGCCATGTCCTGATTATACATTATACAGAGTTTACTTCAAAGGAAGACCCCCATGTGGTAGGGGCAAAGACTGTAAGAAGTGCTGGGTGGTCAAAAGGTGAACGTAGAGGTCAGACAATGTAATAATAAAGTAAAAGTTACTTTTTGCAAAAGTTTTCTAACCTAAAGAGGACATGGTGTGCTCAAGGCTGTGAAAACAACACAACTGCACCTTACTGCTTAAAGAATAGTAAATGCTGAGGCAGAGATAAAAAAAACAGTGTGTAAAGGATCAACAATAAAGATCCACCAATCTATCTACCTCTATGCACACCCATTAGTAGAACAGTGTAAGGTATTCTGCATTTGTCTCTTTTGTTGTCTGTTTGTTGCTAGTGAGAGAACCACAGATTAAACCCATGCTTTATTTTCATGTTACTTTATGAAGAATTTGCATTATCCGCATTATGCTTACATCTATAGTATATAAGACAAATATTTATTACAACTCCAAATAAAAATAAATTGGGACAGCCTAAAAAATGAACATTTTAAAGCTACAAAGTGTCAGTAAAATTTGTCCAGATCTTTTGCCCATATGTGCTTGTCAATGACTCGTGAGTAATGGTTTTGCACCAAATAACCTGTTTTAAATCCCAAATCTTTTAATCTTTTTACCTCATTACTAACCCTAAATTATCCCCATTCCAACATTTTTTGGAGTGTGTTGCAGGCCTTACAAGTGAAATTAAGAGGACCAGAAAAAAAACACGAAATATCTCAGGTTAATAAATTGTAATAATAATGTCTGCAAAGAGACAAAGAAAATGTAAGGTATACATTGTATTTTTTTATTTGTATTCTTTTCTGATTTGGGGTTGTACTTATGGTTGATATGCATGATTGAACTTTAATGTTAACTAAGAATAATCAAATTATTCTCCTTTTGAAAGCCTTTCCACCTTGTAATAGTAACATTGAGCAGGATCTGTGTTCCTTTTGTCCTGGAGATGTCAGAGTAATCAGGTTACTGCAAACTGATAAGGGCACTCATTTCAGAGTTACTGTAATGGCAGCTTTTGACGTGCCTTTCTAAAAAAAGTAAGCAGTAAGTTTTTGGTCCATCTCTCAAGGTTTGTCGCAGCAAGTATAAGGTCCCTAAATCATCACTTTTCAAAGCATCATTGTGAAAAGAGAAAAATGGATGTCTTCTCTTTGTGCAGTCATCTGTAGCTTAGAGGAGGCAGGGTTTAATATGCAAGAGAGCGTTTTAAAGATGTACAGATAAATATACGAAGGCATTTCAAAGGAATTTTGCCCTTCATCATTCTTCATTCAATCTTTGTCCCTTTCAAAACCCTCAATATACCAAAAAGAATGCATGTCAGCAAAAGTACAACTCAACAGTCACAGATAGTGTGTCCATCTGTAAATTCTGGTTTTCATATCGACTTCCAGCTAAGTGAATGAACCACCTGTTATAACTTTGGAGAACTGAGTTTTACCTAGAAGGCTCTGCAAGTCATTTCATACTGAAACTTCAATGAGCATCTAACAGCTCAGCTCAACTGTAAGTCGTTCTGGATAAGAGTGTCCGCTGTAAATGTCTGCTGTAATAAGAACATAAAACAGAACTAGACTTTGTCAAGAATAATTACCCACAAGGTGAAAGACTAAGCGCCTCAAGACAGTTTTAAACATCCATTAAAGAGGAGCCCAATAATCACCAGGCATACCTCCACCTAGAGGCATAAAAGATTTGTTTGCCCAAATGTTTGCCCAACCTTCCCCCCCTTTTATAGCAGTTAAGAGGGAGGTGTCACTTGGGAGCATTTGTGACTAATGAGGGGAAAGAAGAGGCGGTTAGAGCTTCAATAGCTTTACTTGCTTAGAAGTAGAAAGAAGTAGAGTTAGGAATACAAAACTGAGCATTTAATGCCTTGCGCCAACTGCATAATTTTAAGGCAGATATTCCAGGACACACAAAGCAAAATAAACAAATTCAGCCCAAGACCTGCTGACAAGAGGCATATGGCTGTGTTCTTCTCTGCACGGGTCCATACACATCAAACATTGAACAATAGTGTGAACAATAGTGTGGTCTAACTGTTTGCACATACCCACATATGCACCTTTCTATAAACAAGACTAAATCACTCTTTATTAAACTAAATGTTTTATCAATAAAGAATCATTCAGGCTTCAATCATTCAGTTCCATAGGGTTATGCAGCTAACTGGAAAAGCAGTTAATTGAAAATCAAATAATATCTATAATATATCTAGAAGATCTACATAACATAACATCACAAATGTCATTGTGTCTTATATTTGTAAAGACATGGCCTTGATTTACAAAGTTGAAAAGCAGCAAAACCCTTGATCTGAGGTAAAACGGAAAATCTTAAACCAGGATTATTTTTATTGTTATGGTATTCCATGTTATTTTGCATATTAATTTCTTTTACTGATTTCTTTTATTTATTTATTCTTTTATTTCTTTTTGTCCTTGTTTTTTTTTTTCAAACAAGTAAAAACAAAAACAAATACTTTTATGTGATTAAGAACCTTTCAAGTAGATATGTCATAATTTATAGAATTAGGCAAAAGTTATTTCGTACTCCACCATTTAAAGTAATATTTCTCCTAAACGAAATGCATTATTATATACAGTGTTAAAGTAATTTTAAATAGTACTGTGCTGAAGGTTTTTGGCCCTATCGTTCATCGCAGCAAGGCATTGTGAGACACAGAAAAACTATTTATCCAAGTATTAGATTATTGTCGGCAGAAGGTTAACAGAACTTTAGATTTTAAATAAAGTATATATAAAGTATATACCTATAGTCTATATGTATATGCGTCTCTTTTATGTCTCTATATTCTATATTGGTCATTGAATTAATAGCATTGTATGATATAATAGTTGATTTTTGAGTACCAGAACAATTGCTTTCTCTGTTGAGATCAACAGGACCACGCCAATGCATGCAGAGGTTCGAGAAGTCCAAAGTCAGTCTCAATCATTAAATTTGATGATACACTCTCTTAACAGGTCTTCTGGTAGTTTCATGAAGTCAGCATGAATACTCTAATATACTTAATGTATACAGAAACTACCTGGTAGCTGTATATTCAAAATCCCACCTACTTTCCATGATGTCAGCATTGTCTAGGGGTCTGGGTTTTTAATTGTTCTTCTATCTACTTGCTTTCTCCAGATTAGACAGAGTCTTGCCTCTCTTACGACCAATTTTCTTCAGCAAATATACACATGCAAACATTCTCTGCAGTCTCACAGCTGTTTCCTCTAACAATTAATGCCTCAATATAAAACAAACTACCAAAAGTGGATGCTGTAAGCACTGTTAAGAAGCCTTTCAGATGTGATCTGTTGCACTTGTTTTCCCAATCTACATTTGTTATAGCAGGATTATGGTTCTGACAGCAGGTTAGGGAATTGACAGATCCCCACTGTTTTTGCAGGAATCAATAATTATAATATTCTGCTCACTCCCCTAAAACAAAGCATAACAGACAGAAGGCAGAATTACTGATTCTGTGAAAGACAGCATGCAAGAACAGCTTTTTATTGTTCATAAGTTTAGATGCTATGCACATACTTTGAAAGCATGCCATGTTTAACCCGCCTGCTCTCTGAACTGTTTGGGGTAGCAGGACAGAAAACGGGAAATGATTGTTCTTTTGCGCTTCATCTCCCTGAGCCTTGCAATACTGCCATTATGCTTTTAGGAACTCGCTGCAACAATACACCAATTCTTCCTTGTTTCCACAGACCTTTAATCCTGTCACCCCTCCTTTGGTGCGCTTGAGGCTCCCAGTGTCACAAAGACTATGTTAATGTGTACTTGTCGCTTTTCTTCCACTAGTTTTGAACTTAGACTCCTCCTCCATCCAGAAAAAAAAATCAGGTGAGCCCAATGATGCTTATATAGGCTTCAATAGGCTAGTTTGCTGCAGGTCCAGTGCATAATCTACTTCAAAGAAGATAAAGCTTAATAGAATAAAATGAAGATATAGTCAGAATGGCAAAATTTCTTCTGTATTTAGCTAATATTGCTCCATAATTGTACTTGCCTCTGTTTTAACAAAAGTGTTTAAAAATGTTGATTTAAATCCTGATTTAGATCATTCTGACTTATTTTGCTACTGGGGCAACCATGGAGTTCTGTAAGCAAATCCAAACCACAATATCTGGGACTGATTGTTGGTAATCTATTGGATTTACAAAAAAATTAAACCACAAGACATGCGGTGTGACTCTTCAACACGACGTTCAAGCAGGGGCATGTAGGACAGCCCATTTGGTAAGATCATTTTTCATTTGAATAGATGCAAACAGATGGAGTGAGCCATGGTAGACCTGGTCTGAATAGAGGGATGAGCAGGCAAGGGGAAAGAGTTAGGAGGAGTTGATTATGTGCGGGTATTAAGAGTTGGCTGCTGCTCTAGAGCAGATATGAAGTCTGGGCCCCATTCAGAGCACTCTACTGTAGAGAAGCTTTTCTCCAACAGGACAGCGATAGAAAGAGAGCAAAAGGGAAGATCACTTGAACTTGCTTCATTGTCTTCACGTAAAGAGATCCTGATCAACATTCTAGCAGCATTCTTCTATCTAATTCAATCTTTGTGCACAATGCCAGGCAAAGCAGGAACACTAAAGGGAAGAGGGGAGATTGAGGGGATACAAAAGTGAGAACTGGGCTCTGAAGAGAGACTAACATTGGTGCTTGAAAGTATGTAAACCCTTTAGAGATTTTTATATTTCTGAATAAATATGATCGAAAACATCATCAGCTTTTCACAGTCCCACAGGTGGATAAAGAGAAGCCAGTTCCACAAATGGGACAAAATATTGGACGTGGTCTATACTCTGTAAATTGGTGATTGAGGAAAATGGTGTTTAATCAATGGAATTACAGAGGAGTGAGTGGTTACGTGTTACTTAAAGAACGGGGACGTACCATTTCCTGAAGCATATCTTGGCATCTTGGCAAAAGATTCATTGATGGTCATCAGGCAAGACAGGTTACATAAACATCTCTAAAGTTTATCAGACATATTTTTACACATGAGGGAAATCAAAACTATATCTTACCTTATCCGTACATCACAGCATAAGACACCACTCGCATCTCATAGTAGCACCATCGTTTGGACCAGTTAAGCTGCTTCTTGATGCCTTGTCATCACTAATGGATCACTGATTTCTGAATTGGACCAGCACTTTCCAATTAATATGTCAGAACATCTATCCATAAAGTGTATTGGCAAACCTGGCAATATAACAAAACTGGAGCTGTTCTGCATAGAGTTGTTAAAGTCCACGCCGATGCACAGCACAGCACACACAGCATATCCATATCAATGCATCACTGGATTCCAAACAGAGCCTAAATTCATGGTCCAGGAGAAATAAATGTAGCAATCTGTCTTTAATATTTTTGCCAATCAGTGCATTTATGAATGACTATTTCAGACACAGACATTTCCTGCTACCAGGCTACTGAAATATCTGTAACCTCTGATCTTCAGATTATTGGCAAAATCTAAACTTGCGCAGTAATACACTCCATGACTTAAAGGACACATCTTGATGCACTTGCCTGACCACAGGCCACCGAAGAAAGGTGCATGCCTCTGGGACAGGAATTGCAATCCTGCAAAATGATTCTCCTGGCCTGCCATCCGGAACCTCAGCCCCACCCATCACGAGGTCTAAAAGTGGTCCCTCAGCTGAGCTTTTCGTTGTGACCAAACACATTTCCCATCCCCCCCATCCCCCCTCCCCCAAGTACAAAAAGCCATGAGAGTAAGGGGTGTGCAGAAAAGAAAGTGAGAGAAAAAGACAAGGGAGGCCACAAATTTCAAATTCAACTGTGTTACTGTATATAAGGGATAAGACACATGGTTAACCACAAGCTGATGATATGACTTTGCCTGGTTATATACTCTTTCGACTACATGCAAGTTCCGGTTTTAAACTGGCAGAAACCAAGGCAAGGGCAAATTTCATTCTTTCTGAGCTTCAGCCTCAAAGGAGCTGCCCTTTTACAGAATGGAATTTACAGAGTGCATTCGCCTCTCTTGAGCCTAGCCTGACTGCGGGACCAGGTATATACATGCCGATACTTTTATATGTTCATGCACGCACACAAGAAAATTAATGCACATTGTCTGATTGTAAGTCTGGACCATCAAGCTGAAAGAAGGTATGGGGAATTCCTCAACAATGGCATGCAGATTCGCATCAACCCATACCTCATATACCTATACTTAATGGCTTAATTATAGCGTTTTGCCCTAGCAGTGTACACGGACCTTGCTTAACAGGCAGGGACAAATCTTAGAAGGAAAAATAAAATGTAAGAAATAATACAATAAGAAAGAATGATGTGTTATCCAATAAGCCAAAGGAAATAAAATGTTGTAAATGTTACCTGAGGCATAACAATAAATCCAGTTTGCACATGTAATCTCTAAACTTCGGCTTTCAAGGGAGTCAGTCATCTCACTGGCTGAAACCCCATGGTTTCAGTAGCAGCACAAGGAAAGCTCACATAAGTGTATTATTTTCCTTGTTTTGTGATATATGCTTATTCCCATTATCCGTTTACATTATTGCAGCACAGAATCCTTAAAAGGCGGTAAACCACACTAGCTTATCTACCATTTCAACATCACTGTTTAAAAACATCTGTTACTAAATTTAAAAAGTGGCTACAGCAAAAATTTATTAAATGAGATGCAGTGTGTGCTCTCTAGAAAGTTGTTTGCTTGCTTTGCTTGTTTCTCCTGCACTGATTGAGTGACGACTATGACTCAGTGCTGGGTGATACACTGGTGTTAATTTCCAGTACAGTATGCATTTTCCATATACTCCCATACCAGGGCATAGCGGACACACAGCTCCAAGACCTCAACTATGAAAGCAAATGATAACATATGGCTGGGTGTTCAGTCACACAGAACCAATTCTGTGCCAGTGAACCACACATGAGCAGCACAGTGCTTTTACTGACTTTAGGTCATAACTCAGTTCTGATGTGTAAAGACTCAGCCATAAGAGGATTTATTTAAGATGCATGTTTATGGGTTTGTTTGCTTAGAAGAAATAAGCGTGAGTACGTTTCAGCTGTTTTTTTTAGTGCTACTTAAACACTGCATTACTGATGGGGACTAGGGACAGTAATAAAGGTGGTAGCAATTAGTGCTGTTTGGATTATATGCATGTAGAAAACAAACAGTGAAAGACGTTTAAAATAGCATCACCCCACTTAACATGCAGAATTGACAAAGCAAAGTGGTTAAAGCTAAAACTAGCAAGAGCACATAGCCTGGCACAAACCAGCAGCCTGTGCTATTTTCTGTAGCAATGCAGTATTCTGTGAATATTTATATTTATTTATAGATTACCTGTATTCCTGACAATTGA
Organism: Parotocinclus haroldoi; assembly: GCA_034779995.1. Classification (NCBI taxonomy): domain Eukaryota; kingdom Metazoa; phylum Chordata; class Actinopteri; order Siluriformes; family Loricariidae; genus Parotocinclus; species Parotocinclus haroldoi. Next base: position 19,510 of record JAUZST010021799.1, read on the forward strand.
GTACACTACAAACCCTAATAAAAGCCTGTCCTGTGAAACTGGTAAAATCCTAAAAATCCTAAGGTGAAATTCCCCTTTCAGTGAAAGAACTGGGAGAGCTTTACTGACAAATTAATCTATTACTGTTCGTAGCAATATATTCTACAGTTCAAACCCATGGTGTGAAGAGACTCCGGCAGTAAATACAATTACAAGGGACTGAACACTCTGGATTTGAAATAATATATGCAAGACACAGGAAGAGCAATGGTGTGACAGGGAGTGTGTTCTGTAGTTTAGTCTCTCTGCATGTGACCTTTGTGTCTATGAAAGTACAGTAAGACTGAATCCTGGCTGTTAGGAAAAGGGAGTAGACAAATTAATATCCAACCTGTCAAATGCACTTCCTTTCAGCTGTCTTAACACCAAATGCAAATATAGTCAGAAGAAAAACCAACAAGAACACTGCTATCTCTTAAAAGATGTGTGATAACTCATAATGTTTAGTCCTCTTTTCCTCAAACTCTTTTTTTTACTTGGCCATGTCCCAGTGGATCAAGGGGATCTGACAGCATTAGGTATTACATCATGGATCTTTAAGAAGTTTGCCTTACACCTGGTAATAGATTAACTGATTTTGTTAGATGCACTCAAGCACTAACTGTATTAAATGTATGGACAGTAAGAGATTGGTTGTCTCTATGGGTACATTAACCATGCAGCTAATCATAGAAAATCACCAAGAAGCAGAAAATCACAAACAGCTAGGTTCGAGCTAAAGGTGGGCACTGTGGCAATCATGTCATATCACGATTTTATAGGATCTCACCCTTTTTCTTTCTTTGTACATATAAATTATAGCAGCATAATAAAATAAAGTAACAGCAATAAAAGTGATGACTAAGGCTAGAAGCACATTTTTTTTCAAAACAAGCTTTATTAAGGCACACTTCCCAACAAAATTTAACATTGCATCAGCTTCGGTGTCTATATTCATGTCAGAGACAGGGTTACATCTACATGCTGTGTCATGGGCCAATTCAGACTGTCTTTGCAATGTGGGAGGAAACCGGAGTACCTGGAGTAATTCCACATGGACACAGTGAGGACACGCAAACTCCACACAGGCAGAGTTCGGGGTCAGGATTGAAGTTGTAAGGCAATAGTGCTAAAAATGTAAATATCAACGCAATGTTGTAGGGGTCTACAAAGAGTACAGCAATGATACATAACAAAGGAAATACAGGGTGTCAATAAAGTAAGGGCTTTAACATACTGCATCGATGTGTGTCGCGTCATTCATAGTGTTTACACTGAACTGACATAACGTGGTCAATGTGCATCATATAAAATCTGAAAACAGCCTCTAATGTAAGTTAATTAGGACTTGCCTTATAGACACCCTGAATAGTTAGCTGCTAAAAACAGTATTTGTATATGTATATGTTATATAGGTTGTACTTTAGATTCTCATATACTGTTTAACAAGCAAGACCATGCACGTTCTATGCTGTTAGTGATGGCCTGGTGTGGGGAAAGCTGGTGAACTGACATGGTCTCTGGTAAAGCTAGTTGGCCAGCACAACACTGCCAAAAACACAACATTTGCTGTTTTTTGCTGGTATTTATTTAGAAGGGTAGACTATAAATCAGAAAAGAATAGCTGTTATTACATTTTAATTATCTCTTGAATCTGATTGTTTTAAAGGTGGTTGAACAGGTTCGTTTTGTTTTCAACAGACGTGCCAATCTCGTCTTTGTATATTTTGAAAATATCAGTTGTGTCGACTGTGTAAAATCCAAATCAGTTCCACATAAAAGATGATGAACGTAGGTCATGCTCCTCCATGTGTTGTCAAATATATCATGAGGTTAATGCTGGGTTATCTCTGTCTGGCAAGGATAATGCGAACTGCAATAAGGAATAAAGTAGTGACTGGTTGTCAAAATACATTGGGTTGCCATATCAGTACTTTCAGTACAAGTAATTTAATATTTTATTATGATAGTATTGGCAATCTCTTTACAGATCAAAGAGACGTTTTAATCACCCATCCCTAGTTCAAAGGCTCACTTCATCTGTACAGTCAACAGTTTATAATAATTACTTCTAAGTGAGAACTCTACTCTTTATAAACCAGGTTGATACGGGAGGTAAGAATTCCCAGAATGTGCCTGAGAGAAAATAAAACAGATGGAAAGGAGGGTCAAGAAAAGATACTCTGTATGTGTGTGTGTGTGTGTGTGTGTGTGTGTGTGTGTGTGTGTGTTTGGTATTGTGAGAGTCAATTCCATGGGATACACTGGGCTAGATATCTATTTGCCTCTGAAAGTCAACACTTCCTTGACATTGTTAGCTAAAACAACAATACTGCTGGTTGACTTCATTTGAGCCAGACTTTTTGGCACTGAAGATTTGAGGCACAGCAAAGTCAGACACAGATCATTACCACATTTCCATTATACTACTTCCTCATGAAAAGCTTGACAAAGCAAAAGCCAGAATTTAGTTTTGCCAACAACCCATAGAACATATATATAATATATAATTTAATATATTATACACAGTCCTTATGTTTGCACATAATGTTTCCACTATAATGAATGATTTATAACATAGCATTGTTATATAACAGCAAAACTCGAGTTTTAATAGGTAATATCCCCGTGTCCTAAAGGAAATAAATGCTAATTGGTCATTAAAGAAACCTTTAACTGGTGTTAACCGGCTGGCATTCTTAGTAACTCAGGTACATACAGGTCATCCCCAATTTACGATTGGAATATGTTTCCACAAATCCACTGTAAAACCAAGAACATTGATATTTAATTGAATTTCATTATGATTAAAATCATAGCATAGCCTACCTTAAACATGCTTAAAACACTCATGTTAAGATACAGCTTGACATGAAGCTTGTTTGATCACTATTGATATATTATGCAATTTTTTTTTAAATAACAAGAGTGAAATACAAAACCAATTATTTTCATCACTTCTGCCACATGACTCCCTACATTGCACACTGCAGGAGTTTGTCATTTATCCTGGCAAAGTGCAGCGAGGTATCATACTAGGTATCACTTGCTGGGAAAAAACATAAAAAATTCAGTTATGGATTCTGCTGATTGCGTATTTACGTTTTATTATCGGATTACCCTCATAAAGTCAAAATATGGTACAACAAAGAGTAGCTGTAGTATTTCCTTGGGTTGTACAGAATGTAGTTCACTCACATTTATATTACCGTTTTGTGAAATTGCTGAAGATGAGACATTATTGCACATTGGAATAAATCAAAGCAGAAATAAAGCATTAAACCCAAATTCCAGTGAAGTTGGAATGTTGTGTAAAACATAAAAAAAATCAGAAAACGATGATTTGCAAATCGATTTCAACTAATTTTCAATTCAATACATTACAAACATACAATGTATCTAATGTTCAACCGGATAAACTTGATTGTTTTTTAACAAATATTCACTAATTTGGAATTTGATGCCTGCAACACCTTCGACACTGAGTTGGGACATGGGCAGCAAAAGACTGGGAAAGTTGAGGTATGCTCAAAAACACCTGTTTGGAAAATTTCACAGGTGAGTGTCATGATTGGGTATAATGGGGGCATCCCCGTAAGGCTCTGTCGTGCACAAGCAAGGACGGGGCAAGGTTCACCACTTAGCACAACTAGTTTAAGAACAACGGTTATCCTCGTGCAATTGAAATCATTCACAGTCCATAATATCACAAAAAGATTCAGAGAATCTGAAGAAATCTCTGCAAGTAAGCGGCAAGGCCGAAAACCAATATTGAATGCACTGCATTAAAAACTGGCATAATTCAGTGCTGGATATTACCACAAGGGCTCAGGAACACTTCAGAAGACCATTGTCACAGTTCATCACTACATCTACAAGTGCAAATTAAAACTCCAACCATCCAAAGCGAAAGCCAAATTTCAACAACACTCAGAAACGGTAGATACAGGTTTTGGAGCAACATATGCTACCATTTTCAGGGACGTCCCTATTTATCTTAGCAGGTCAATGTCGAACCACATTCTGCAGTCTGGCGTCATAGTTAAAGAGTGCAGATACTAGACTGGCCGGTCTGCAGTCCAGACCTGCCTCCCACTGAATATGTGTAGCACATTATGAAGTGCAAAATACAATAACAGAGACCCCGGACTGTAAAGTTTTACATCAAGCAAAAATGGAGGAGTTCTCTGAGTATAAACACTTGATTTTCTTGCAAATAAAAGGCACTTTTAGGCAAGTCTATTCAGACCATGCTGAATGAGTCCATGTTTGAATTCTAAAGTTACTTATATGGTTAAATTAACATATGTTGTGTTTAAACTAAGTTTAATTTGAGGAATAAATCAAGCATTACATTCTGGTATTTCAAATCGTTTTAATGCATGTTTAATAAATAAAGTAACAGTTCCTTCCCATAAGACATCATAAAACCTTATTTGTTTACATACACAAGTATGGACAGCACTGCTCATTCTCTGGACAGACATATCAGGTTATGTCTGATGTTTATCTGAGGTTGCTACGGTCTGCTTTATAGGCTTTAGTGTTGCACCTGGTGATGATTACACTGATGGTTTTACAGGCCAGATTCCAGCGTAATTACAGGTATGCTTGGCTAAGCTTGGTGACAGGGAGGACTATGGGAAAACTAGGAGCCCATTTTGCTGTGAATGCAATAAGAATTAACTTGTGCAAGTCTGTGAGCTGACAGGAAAATAATGCTTACTAATGCTGACTAATTGTCTAAGAGCACTTGCAATGGTAGTTTAGACTCTAGGTCACTACACCAATTAAAACAATCTAAAACCTGCAAGTATTTTTGGCATACATGGCGGTATTACACAACTAACATCTGATCAATGAGATACCGCACGGACGCTATGACACATCACAAAAAAAGAAAAATCCAAACAAGATAGACTGAGTGAAAGGGCATGGGAAGGAGCCCACGTCCCTCACGTTTGTCTTCAGCCTGCTGCCAGCAAACACTGTTCTAAATGGGACATCTTGTAGATGGGACAATTTAAAAAGTTCAGCTGATAAGACATGTTCGAAAGACATGTTCAAAAAGTTGGGAACAGCCCATTGATTTTTCCCCTATCCCAAATGTCCCAAAATGATTTAACCTACAGGGTGAGTCAAAAGTCAAAGGACACCCTTTTATTTCAGATACAAAAGGGAAAATGACATCTGAATACCCCAGCAAGTAATGAGTGAGGGGGCTATCTTTTAAGCTGAGTGAAAGCCACCATAATGGACCATGGTTAAGTTTTTCCAATGGGAAAGTGATCATGCAGCATATCAAAGAAGACCAGAATTGTCTCAGAAATCGGTTGCCGCAAAGATTGTGGCAGTTAAAATTTTTGGGATCAATCATCCAATCATTGTTAAAACAACAAATCTAATGATGGTCTAAGACTTTTACGCAGTACTGTTCATTGGTTCTTCCCTTTTGTAACAAAGTATCCTTGAAGCAAGTATGCTTTAAATGTGGCCAACAGGTTTAAAGTTGGGTTAAATCAGGTCACAGTTCTGAGTCCATAAATATGAAGGACAAGTAAAGTACTGGAGTGACCTTGTCTTGTAAACACAAGAGAACAGGAAACCCAGATCCCAGCAGGGTTACTTCGAACATTTACTAGCACAAGTTTAATTTAATCCATGCTAGTTTCAGACACAACAGCCCTTCCAGCATGAATTCATACTCTTCTTTGTCATGTAATGTGTTTTGTATTTGCTCGGGAACTGTAACCACTCAATGACACTGGTGAGGATCCTGTCTAACACCACTCCTAAACAACAAGACCAATTAAGCAAACAAGCTGCTGAAGTGGCTTGTGTATTCCCAATAGTCCTGGTGACCTTTAAACATTCCAAGTGTCTGCCACTAATACAAAAACTAATAATCACTCGTTGATGTTTTTGCTAATCTTATATATTGAGTAGACTAACAGCTCTTTCTCCTTGTAAGAATTTATTGGTATGTTTTTACTGTGCCTCCACAGCTAACGAACAAGCGACAATCATTTACATGATCAACAATATATATTATATATCTTAAACACTGCTATAGCTATATAACTATAGCTATAGCAGTGGAAAGCAATATGATCCTGTTAACTGCTTTACTCAGCTTGTTTTCTGAAAGTTTATGTTCCATTCCACTGAATATCTGCTTTATTCCAGTCATTTCTGATGTCACCTATAGGCCAGAGTTGTGCGATATCCACAAAAAATGTCAATAGTTACTAGTTTTGTTTTGTTTTTTTACAGAATGACTCCACTAAGGTTTGCTGAGTGTGTTTTTGTGCTGGTATCTTGGCTGGTTTAAGTCTATTGTGAACATATGACTCTCAAAGTTTGTCACAATCTTTATATTGTCCATGGTGGTTAGTTTGCAGATGATGACATAAGTTAGTTATCAAGCTGGTTTTAACAGCAACGAATTTCTAATATAATTTACAGATGGATGGCATTTGAGCAACATTCACCTTTTAAATGCAGAGCCACAAGGCCAGTGGCGTTTGTATTTTGTCTCCTTGCCCTTTGTTCACTGATTTTTAACTCCAGTCAGGAATTCTTAGTTACAATGCTAGCTTAATTTGTGGCTTGTATATCCTACTTGGCCAGTGAATATGTAAACCCTTAAGGTGTCTTTTTGACTGTTTTTTGAAGAATGAGTGACATACTGAAAAAGCCTACATATCGTTAAAAAAAAAGACAATAAAGATCGTACATGATACATATCACACACCTCTACTGCAAACTATGCAGCAAGATCAGTCCTGCCTCAAAACACTCCTTAATGCTCAAATATTGCCTTCTGGAATCTCTGACTAGTTAAAAATCTGCACCAGACCATAATCCAGCCTTTTTTTGTTTCTGTTATATCCCAAAATGATGATTTTAGTGCTGACAGGCATTAAAAAGAATAAAATAAAATAAAGTTGTAGGAGTGAAAAGCCAAAGCATTGCTATTTAAACAGACGAACCATTCTTTGTGCCATCTATGCACCAGCACTTCAGATCTTTGCTAGACCATTGGAAAGCGTTTTTTTCGCGTGAGCTTGTGGTTTAGCCCTGTTTAGACATATTCCATTAGAGTAGAGTGCATCACGAACCACGAACCAAGTTCAAGCCCCAGAATTGGAAACTGGGCTGCATTACTAAAGCCACACTTAAATATTTCACAGTGATGTTCCCTCGTAAACCACCTTATTCCTGCATCCGAGAGCAAAATCACATTTACCGAGGAGAGACGTTCTACATTTTTGCACACGCTGCAAGCCATGACCAGTTACATTTAATTACTACAATTAAGTAGTGCAAAAGTTGACTTTCCTAAACAAATTCTAACTACCCTGCCATACTGTGCCATGAATATCAAAACCTCTTTTGATTATGCTATCTAAAAGCTTTCTGTCATACGATGCAGCAAGGACCAAAATGAAATGAGAGAATACATTTTCTTGCAGGACATCCTTAAACTCTTGGTACATAGCTTCAAATGGGCTCTGATTAATCACATTGGCTATAGCAGCTGTGCACTCTTTCACACCAAGACCAAATTCGAATGCAGTCACAGATCTCAAGGAAGCCGTATGCCACAAAATCCTAGTGCTTTGGTCTCTGTTCAGGCTTTTGTGTCTGGAATCTGAGGGCTTTTCCGGTTCACTTCTCATTTAAGCCCTGGAAACGCAATGGCCAAATAAGTAGTTCCTCCTCACTAATGAAACTTGACCCTGTCCCACAATACGCTCCTTTCCAACATATCAGAGGTGCAAGATGAGCAAAGTGAGGCATGTTTAGCTTTCAGCACCATAACTCTGAAGAATGCTGAATCATATTCCAAAAATAGTCCATACGCACTTAGCATTGCAGACCTTTTTGCCTCAAAGCACTAATTCAAAGCATTAGTGACGAGAACATGAATAAATGATGAGTAACCACAAGACAAAAGGTACACAATTTCACAAAATATTTTCATTTACATGGAGCTGGCACAAGTTAGGGAGTTTCCCCTTATGGAAGGAAAGGAGACAGTTGTAAAGCACCTCTCTGTGTTTGTGTCCTTCCTAATTCCAAGCCCATCATTCCAAAGAGAACAGGCCAAAACTTCAAAACTCCAAAAATGCAATATATTTAGTGATTCTGAGAGGTTTTAAAATGATGTGGTCCAAACCTGTGCCACTCTGCGATAGTTAACTAACTATATTCTCACTCTGTTTCATCCTAATACAGGATCTCTCTACCAGTCCCTTAGAGATTTCAGTGAAATTTAATCCATATAGGTTCTGACAGACTTTGTGCTGACACTTCTTTCAGGGTCAGCCTGAAATGAAAAACAGAAGTTCTATGCCTTTGCTCTTTTCTATGGGTTTGTGTGGCCTACTGATTAAGGTCCTGGATTTTTCCACTTTACTTGACTATGGAAGCTCTAGCAGGGCAGAAATCTGACATTTAAGGTCTCCCCCACACCACCCCGCTGGCCTGCACTCACAAACGATGTATTACTATTAATATTATAAAGTATTAAATGAATACTTTAAAGTCTCGCTTGCACAGCACCACGAACTTCATGGATCTACAGAATTTGTAGATATTTTTTCGACTTGCATACATCTTATAATAAATATATTAAAAAGGTACTCATGCAATGCAGTGATTTCCATCTTCTCATGCTGAATGTATCACATGATTTGCTGTGTTCTACGCTTTGGCCACGATTAGTGTGCCATGTCCTGTTCCAATGAACCGCAGCGTAAAATGGACCAGCACAGTAAGGAGTCACCATAGTCCTGGTCTGCTCTGCATGTGTCTTTCCTGTAAGATCGCCGAGTGTGTGTTCATCCTAGGACTTGTAGGAAAGGTCTCTAGTGGTTAAGGTACTGGACTGGAGTGGAGGTATGACTGGAGGTGGGTTCACACCTCTGCCAAGCTGCCACTGTTGGGTGCTTGAGCAAGGTCCTTAACCGACATCTGCTTGGATTATAAGATTGTACCAGTTCTAGTTCGCTCTGGGTAAGTGCATCTGCTAAATGACTACATGTAACTGGTGAGAAAAGTAGATAACTAGTGAACAAGATAAGTTATAAAATTACAATAGTGAAACAAAGGCAGCTCTAGTCCGGATAGGTAGGGAACACCAATGTTATGCTAAACCATTAATACCAAATGATATGACACAACACGTACAGTGTTGCTATGGTTAGCACTGCCACTTTACAGCTCTAAGATTTCGGGTTCGATCCGGACCCTGGGCTCTGACTGTGTGGAGTCTGCATGTCCACCTTGTTTCTGCATGGGTCTTCTCTGAGTACTCCGGTTTAATCCTACATTCCAAAGACATGCTTGTTAGGTTAACTGGTGTTTCCAAAGTGCTCTTAGTGTGCTACTGTATGTGCCCTACGATGGTTTGGCTCCCTCTCTAGAGTTGTTTCTGCCCTGCTCCCTGTGCTGCCAACTAGGCACTGGTTCTCCCATGGCCCTGACTAGGATATGCCGATAAGAAAACGCATAAATTAATGAATGAGACAAAAAAGCATAAAAAAACGATAATCATGAGGTTAAGACCTGGCTGTTCTGTCTTTTGGGCGTTTTTATGGGTTTGCATGTTTCCCCTAAATTGCAATTAAAAATTGCAGAGTTCATAGCCTAATATTTTTGAACCTTTCAGAAATGAGTATTGGATGAAGTGGCCAAGCCCAATATTTCAATCTGTATTGCAACAAGCAAAGCTCTCCAGGCTCATAAAAGAGTATATGGAAATCCCCTGTTCGATTTTATTAATCTTATAAAGTAAAGAGAAATACTGTCAAGGCTGATCTATTAATGATTACCTGCTTAAGCCTACCGGAAGGCAAGCTGAGAGCTCAGTCTTTGTGCAGAGGGGATTCATTCTTAACCTCCTCCTTACACAAACAGCAGGAACAAAGAGAAGTGCTTCCACAGACCAAGAGCATAGGAAACTCGCAGAAAGAGACAAACACACACATCCTTGAGCATTCCAATGCACACCAAGCATGTTCATTATTTCTACAGACCACCTGTCGATAGAGGCAAGACCCCGGTTCCCAGGATAATCCCGCGTTCAGACTGATGCCGATACAACGCAGCAAACCAGTTAAAAAGTAATCTGTTTTCAGTGAGAGCTGTACAGTAACAGGAGGTGTAGTGACCATGGTAAAAAATGGGGCAACCTTGACTTGTGATGACAAGCAATGTTAAATGTGTTGTGCAGCTTTTTTTTTCCTAAGAGTGGAACACTCGCTGTCATTTTTCCTTTGTATGAGATATGTTCCTACTAGATACAGCAAATAAACTATTCACAGGTTTGCACCATGCAGTATGTTCTTTGAAACAGGTCATTGACCAAAATCGATGTTGACTGGATGTTACATTAGTCACTTTACATTACTGTAATGTAAGCATAATGGGTGTATTCCCAAGAAATTTGTGTGCAAGTGATACAGAACTGTGTCAGGGATACTACAGACCAAACAGTAATACTAATAATACTCATAGTAAAAGTAATATTAATAATACTAATACTAAAAGTAACACAATAATACTAATACATAAAGTGGAAGCCTATGCAAAATCACAATAAATAACAACAGATAAAGCATAAATAACAATAACACAATAACAAATATAGAGATGTAATCTTACGGCCATATCTAGGAGAAAGCCACAACACTTAAGAAAATGGTACGACTGCCCTGATACTTTTGTTTGACGGAAGTGTGAACAAGGTGGCGAAACAAACAATGCAGTACTACTGACAATAGGACAGGAACATACACTGACAAATGGCTTTCAATTCAAGATCTCAAAGAACTGCATAAACCTCCTTTATGGCAACTACAGGGTCTATTCTGGGAGCATCACAGCCTGGGATGAAAATGGCAGCTTCTAGGACAAGACAGGCCTCTATAGAGTGATCTGATGTGCTGAGTGTATCACCAGGACAGCGCTATATGGTCTACGGAACAGACACTCCAGTCCGTGAAGGTAATCAGCCAATCAAAACATCAAGGATATTCACCATCCTTCCCATAATATTTTCTAGCGGTTACCCTCCGGTCCATCAGGGCCAGGACTGAAACACTGAACGAGACATTCACTGAACTGTACCAACTGTTCTGAAAATATGAATTCTACTGCACACTCCGCAGGTATTTATAACACGATCATCGTTGTGCCATCCGCAGAAGCCCTAGTTACTGCAACTTCAAGTTACTAGGGTGACATATATTCTGTATATACTGCTGTGTATACTGCTCACAAAAAATAGGGGATATTTCAAAATAAAATCTCAGTTGAACAAAGACAATTTTTCTAGTTACAATGCATTAAGAACCAAATTAAAGTTCTGAGTTGTTTTCACATAAACTGCACATAACAATTAAGAGATATGCTAATTGTTGCGGAATATTTCCCCTAATTTTTGTGAGCAGTATATATGTGGTACTAGAGTATATACTATATACTATATATACTATATATGTACCTTTTTATTATTGTTATTGGGAATAATTCTTTAATACTATGTTTTCATTACTTTGTTCCTTTTACTCACAATTTTTTATTTAATTACTATTTTACTCTACCTCACACAGTCTTCAAAGCAGTAGTTTTGCATCTTCAACAAATGTACATGTGACAAATAAAATTCTTCAGTCTTAAATCTTAAACCCATAGAACTAAGGGACATGCAGGTAGACACCTCAATAATCACCTAGATCACTGACTATAATGCTCATTTGAAAATGAACCTAACATCCAGACCCAAGTAAGCCAGGTGGTAAGCAACAGGAGCTCCATAAGGGCCGGTCCTTTGTCTGTTCACGCTCAACACATCTGACTTTAAGTACAACTCATGAGACATGAAAGCTACAGACATTTATTGATGACTCTGCTCTTGTTGGGTGTCTCAGTAATGAAAAGAGATGAAAAACAGGACTGTGATCAACAGCTTTGTTGAGTGGTGTGGGAGGATTACAGCTCAGACTAAGGAGATAGTGATGATCTTCATGAAAACCAAGACCATAATGATCCATGTCTCTATCCTTGATGAGAAGTTGGATGTAGGAAATAACTTTAAGAACCCAGAGGCACCTGCACCATGGAGTTGATGGGTCGCATAACCCAGAGGTCTTGTGATAAAAAATGGAAGGTAAACCCTTTACTTTTTGAAGATGTTTTAGTCCTTCATGATTTTATACTTATTTTCCCAGAAAGTGCCATTTTTATGTAGCACTGTTTGAGACTCGGCCATGAATTCAACTTTGAGCATGGCTTAGCACAGGGAATTTGCTATAGAATTATTACTTTTGAACTGGATTACTGGAATTCAATTTAAGTTCAAATACAGCCCCCTCAACCAATTTGTGGCAGCCTGAAGATGGATATGAATATGAATAAAAAGGGAATCTCAAATTTCACATTTTGGTGAATTAGATTAATCTCACACTGGACACACTGGACAAATTCACCCTTTAATAGAAGTATTTTTAGTCTAGACAAAAAAAATTATCATATATATATATATATATAT
>JAUZST010021810.1:0-32086 GCA_034779995.1 Parotocinclus haroldoi
TGTTTTCCTTAGATTAGTCTCACTGTGATGCAGTGAAAAAAATGACCACATTTACTAATATTAAATATAATAACACACAGCCAGGTTTAACAAATACACCCTGTGGTCAATAGAGTTTAAAACTGACTTCATCTCCACAAATCCTGGATGAGCCAGCACTATTCACTGTTTAAACACGGCTTGTTTGTGCCCGTTATACGAAGATAAGAAGCACGAGCAGTGAAAAGCAGTCTGTATATGTTGCTACGTGAGTTTTTATGAGCTATTGTCTATTTCATTTGCTCTAAAATTCGAGGGATTTGTGAATGTTCTTATTGCAACTAAAAATGTAGTCTGGATCCTAGATTACCCGAACAAATCCAACTGAACACACCAAGCTCATGCAAAATACATTTGTTGCTGTTACTAGGAGACAGTGGAAGCAGACCAGCTTTGGAAGTCGTACAAATACTACAATGACGCATACAAATACTACAGTGAAGCATGAGTTGACAGTATGGCAGTAAGAGGAGATTTTACGCTAAGAAATCAGAATGCCCCTCACCTTTCTTAGTAAAAGAAAGAAATTAAAATGAATGCATCACAATATATTCCATAAATATTTATGACCGGTTTTCGAGAGATTGGATTAGTTGATATCCAATTTGAATAGTGACATATTCTTCACTTTGTCACACACCACAGAATGAGCTGCACAATTGTAGAGATGTATTGAGTTTGGCATTTTCTCACTCTTTCCTCTCCAGTCACTCCATTTTCCACCTAACTCTTAAACACATATACCAGTTGGTGAACTGCGTTGTCTGAACTGCCCCCAAGTATATTTAACTTAATTTAACTTAACATTTTAACTTTTTTACAAAGTACAAGCAGATTGTCCAGTATGTCTTACATATACTTCAGATGAAGGTAGATTACATACCACTCACAGGTCAAAGAACTATTAATTTATTAGTGACTAAGCATTTGTATATTATATATTACTCAAATACAACACCATAAAAGCAAAGTGATTGTGACTGTTGTCCAATTTTGCTGATAAACGCAGTGAATATATGTAAATATTCACAATTTGTGAAACTCACAATGTTATCAAAGCCTGACAGGAAGGCTAATGAGTGAATACTACTGTCTGGCATGCAGCTCAGAACAGATGCCTAAGTATAGCTGTGGTAATGTGGGTAGATCAAGACTGGTCAAGTCAAACTGGCCATTCTCAAACCAAATAAGTGAATTTTGCTGTTCAGATTATCCAAACAACCAAAATAATTGCAGTCTAAGTGTTATTCTCGTGTTTTTTAGACCGCCCACCTGCTCCAGTTAATGTGTCGGTTATGAACCTGAGAGCTGATTCAGCCACTGTATCATGGGAAGTTCCTGAAGGGGACATCATCATTGGTTTCTCTATCCTTCAGCAGGTAAATACTGTAACCCTTTAGCAAAACATGGGATTTTTCATTCATGATGTGAAAATATTGCTTATTTTCAAGTCTAAAGTTATTTATGGCTTATTGATGGTGGCAAAATGGGGAAGTCATATTTGCCTTGCCACAAGGTATTTTAAAATTATTTTTATTTACAAAATGCATGGGGAAAACATCACTCGGTGGCACTATACCAGTGTGTCACTCTGGACATGTGGAAATCATCATAACCAGCAGCATCATAACCTAGTGATTGGATAACCACCTTAAATTTGTTACACACTCAGATGAAATGAAAAATCTTTAACGCTTGAAATGGATTCGTCATACAAAGAAGCACCTGATGCCCACAGTTAAGCATCGTGGAGCATTTGTGATGTTTTGGCACTGTTGGCATCATGGATATTTTAAAATTCAATATTAAATGTAGGCGTGTGTGTCATGATTGTGATGTTTATGTAAAAAAAATTACTTCTTGATGAGGGAATTTTGATCAGACTAAATTTACTGTAGATAAAGTTTGGATTTTTCTCTTTGGTTGAGTTTGAGATCAAGATAATTTTTAACTTTAACATTTTACCTTCACCATAACTGTGTAATCATCTTTACCAGAGCTGCCAGTAATCGGGAGGGGACTGTGTGTAACACACCTGGCAGGATTTAAATGAACTCCCAAAGAAGAGTGTGTCAAAATGTATGACATGTACAAACATCCAAAATAACTCACTTCCATGGCTCATTCACTGTATTTGTATGTATCACTTGGCTTCTATGTTCAATGCTCATACCATAATAAGAGCTATAAATGGGAGAGTATAGGACTGCATAATATTTATTATATTTTAAAAAATAAGGAATATTTTAAAATGAATATGAAGAGGATCCCACAAGAACTGCTCAACAATCTGAGCTTCTCTATGCCCCATCACTGTCAATGTGTTTTGTCAATGGGTGACCATATATTGGGACTGGTCCTGGACTATGGACCAGAAGGTCCAGGGTTCATATTCCCACCCCTGTCACAGTTGGGTCCCTGAACAAGGCCCTTAGCCCACAATTTCTTGGATTGTAAGACTTTATTAATTGTAAATCGCTCTGGATAAGGGTGTCTGCTAAATGACTGCTAAATACACCCTACTGAACAGTCAATGTGGGGAACTCTTTTCCAGTTTAACAGGCGTCTGTTAACCCCCTGAATTTGTCACCTGCTACTCAATCATGATAACTGAGTTTGCATCTGTTTTGTGTAATCAGAAAAACTTTCTTATACCTTTATTTGCTTTTCTGATTATGTTGTTTAATAAAATACAATTAAATGCTTCTTTTTTAAATCAATATTTCGATATCTTTTTTTACTAGATATCGCCTAGTTTTGTGAGCATTGAACTACATCACTTGCATGTGTGCCCAGAACAGTAATTTGGGAAAGCTCAAGCCCTAGGCTTTCTAAGTAGTTTTATCATGTAAAATAATTTTAATGAATATGTAATTTGTTTGTAAACTAATTACATGGTACCAAATGGAGAATAAAATATTTGCATTTATGTAATTTAGCAGACACCCTAATCCGGCGCCACTTTAATTACAATTAATACAGTCTTACAATCCAAGCAATTGTGGGTTAAAGGCCTTGCTCAGGGACCCAACTGTGATTTTAACCCTGGACCTTCTGGTCCATAGTTCAGTACCTTAACCATTAGGGGCCACCACAGTCTCGTCATTATTTATAACAAATAATTAAGTGTATATGATTTATCAAGCAAGTAGCATTGTCTGTGCATTTTATAGACCACATGCTGAGATGCACAAAACATATACTGTCATTTGTAAAAATTGAACAGAAAAAAATCTGAAGCAGTCAAAATTGGAATCAGCCAGTAAATATGTTTAAAATCTGTAATCTGACTGGGCCAAGATTCACAAATTGTACAAACTTCAGTCAGTTCATCTCTAGTAGCAACTGTTCATGTGAGCACAAGCTCATTCTTTCGTGTTTAATGACAATTCCTGTTCATGTTTTCCTCAGTAGTTTGGAATCACCTAAATTTAATTACATTTAATATGTTATCTAGTGCTGCTACATGTAGTCCCGATAGCTATACAATTTTACTATCTCATATCTAATTGGCGTTAGAACAATTTTGGTAGATATGGACCATTAACATGCAACAGGTCAACATCTACTTTAATAAATAGATGGATATTTGTCATAACTTGATCAGTCCATGAAGCTTCCAGTAGTAGAACTAATCGAAGGATTATTCACACCAAAGGAACTGTTGATTCCTGTAAAACTTTACTCATACAATAGACTTCTTTTAGAAACATATATTATGATTTTTATTTGTGAGCTGTCAATAGAATTATGAAGATGATACTCGTGATACTTGTGATGAGTCAAACATGCAATTTTAGCACATTTTGATAAAACTGCTTTTCTGTAAATGGCAGCTGAGAGGGAAGAGGCTGCATTTAAAAGTGTGTGTGAATTTGAATACAGTTGTGCCATTTGTTCTTATCAGAGAAAAGGGTTGAGAAGTCCAGAATGTAATGCTGTAGAGCAGACATAGAGTACTTGGACTGAAAATGTGCTATGTTAACTGCATATGCTGTTGAAAGGTTAGTGTTACATATGAAATAAATGAACACGGTATATTATATAAGTATATATTGTTGATCTATGCCAGTAAAAGACAAATCAGCAACAGACACATGAGCTGGCAACAGTTTTGAAATGTCTTTTAGTACAAGCAATAGAGATGATGAGAAGAAGAAAAATGCCTATAATTTATAATCTTTTAAGTGCCCATATCTTTGCGGCATGTCTCACAGTTTGCCATTAAACATAATTTATGTAGTGTTAACGATCCCATGGTATGTCAAGTCATTTATGAACTCTCCAAGACCATTTGTAAAAAAATGTGTAATAGGTCACCAACTTTCAAGCAGTAAAAGCCAGTATAAATGGGTGCCAAATTTCCAGCAAATATTCCTGTACCAATGATTTGTTTTATAGTAATGACAAGCACTGCTTTGTCTTTGTTTATATACATTTGATTAGGTGTATGTATGCTACTGTGAAAGCATTTGCTATGCATGTAGGTCAATAATAATCAGGTTACTAGCTCGGAAAAAGAGTACTAAATTTGATCCCGGAAACTAGTGAAGTGCCGGTGGAGGTGGGAACATAAAAACAGACCAGTAAGCAAAACATTGGACCAGTTAAATTATAAGACACTATATGACTAGTTGGTACTAAATGGACTAGCTTGAGTATTTCAGAAACTGCTGATCTACTGGGAATTTCATGTAGAGGCCTCTCTTGGTTTCACAGAGAATGGTCCAGAAAAGGGAAAATGTACAGTAAGCGGCAATTCTATTTATAAAAAACCTCAAGCTGATAGTAAAGCCAAAGTAACCAAGGTATGCAGAAGAGCATGAACTGAACACTGATCACACTGAAATCATATTTGGACAACAGAAGATTGTAAAGCCATTGTCTGGTCTCATGAGTCTCGGTTTTTGCTGCGACATTTGGATGGTAGGATCAGAAATTATGGATCAATCCTGTCTTGTATCTATGGTTGTCTTGCTATAATGGTTTTGCCTTGGCGTAATGCCATCTTGTCAATACGGACCAAAATCTTTGAGAATTGTTTACAGTGTCTTGTTGAATCTTTGCCATGAAGAATAAATTCAGTTCTGAAGGCAAAAGAGGTCCAACCCAGTACTAGCAAGATAATGAAGTGGAAAATGTATTTAATGAGGAGCAAAAGGATGTAAACTTCCAGGAATCCCGGTTAATTTGAAGGAAACTTAGAGTTAAATGTTTTCATTTGATGACAGTCAAGGGTAAATTGGTGTCATGCTGTACAATGCTAACAAACATAGAGTAAGCAGTATTCTTTATTGCCTAATTTTAGTAAGCAGTATATTTAAAGAGGATATATCAAAGTCTGATATTCACAGCACTTTTTTGTGTGTCATATCATAAAGAAGATTTCTGATAACCTTGGCAGAAGAGTTGGTGGTGTCCAGGAGGCAGGAAAGGGTTACAGAACCATCTCTGAAAAGTTTTGACCAGTTTACAGTCAGAAGGATTGTGAAGAAATGGCTGAAATTACAAGACATTGTTATGCTTCACAGGAGTGGAGACCAGCATAGTTACTTGTACTGTGAGGAATATTCTTTAAAGTCAGAAAGGTACCCAGAGTAATTTCTAATGCCTCTTTCTCTCAGTAACATGTTAATGTTCGTGAGGGCACCATCAGGAGAATACAGAATATGTACCAGGAATAAGCAGATGAGAAAGTTAATGAATAAATGATTTAATGTTTTTCTATGTTCAGGCCATCTGTTCTGAATCTGTTAATGGTTTAGGTTATATTGTTCAAGATAAACTAAAAAAAATGGTTCAATAACCTTCAAACACCACCGTACCTGGTAGGATTGATTTTGTAGGTATAAGGAAATCCAGGCATTTGTGTTCCCCATTCTCAAGTTAGCAAGAGTGGATATGACAATCTAATTATTGACAGTGTACTGAAGACTCAGGGTTTTCCTTGGCTCTATGAATGACTTCAGTGACTGCGAGAAGAGCAATTTCTATAGAATTACCTGCCTTGTTACCAGACTTATTTGTGTCATTGAGGTTGTTCTGTTGAAGAAAGGGAAACAGTCGTGTAAGAACAGCAGATTTAAGGGTTTTGGACAGTAACCAACCGGCTTGAGGGATGGCTTCATCAGTAAAGTCTTTACATGAGCCTATTTGAAGAACGAAGGAACCAGGCCAAATGTCAGGGACATGTTAATCATTGTTGTGGTTTACGGTGCTGGGCTGAAGGCAAGTGACTGAAGAAGTGTGGATGATATAGGTTTAATTCCGGGGTTTGAATTATATGAAAGGTAATCTATGCACAGAGGAGAATGTAGAATGTGACAGACCTTTCAAGTTCTATCTTCCTGTAACTACAGTATATGTGAGAGTGGAAGTGATATTAAGAAGCATTAGAAGAGAATTAATTGTATAAAATGACCAGTAATGTGACCTGTAAAAGTTACTGTAAATGTGGACATGCTATACTGCTCACAAAAATCAGGGGATACTGTAAAATGAAATCTCCCATACTGAAATATCCACACATTTCGGTGAGCAGTGGAGATAACTTGGTGAATACAACATCAAGTGTGTTTCCTGTTATGTTATGTTGCTTGGTGGTGATATGTGAGTCAGCTCTCAGTATAATCGGAGGGTTGCCATTATTCGTAAATGAGCAGAGAGGATAATTACGTTCACAATTTACTTAGGGAGTCGGAGGATCAATATGACGTGAAGTTTGCAAGGTTAAACACAGTAACAGCGTGAAATTCTAAAGCTGTGATGCGAAATTTAGAGAATGAGGGAAATGAGCAGATCGACTGAATAATCAGGCCTGCTCCCCCACCCTGACCAGAGGTTTAAAGAATAAATGAGAATGAGAAAGCTGAAGCGATAGCAGCAGGAATTGTGTTTTCCAAGTCTATTTAGAAGCTAAGAAGTGATGAAATCTGATAGTGTCAGAGGCAGTAAGGAATTCAGCTTTGCATACAGCTGTCCTACAGTTCCAGGCTATAAACACCTATAAACAGCTCCGTAGGGGCAGACCAGAGACAGCTTCCATTATTGCTATTACAAATGATTAGCAAATTAGACACCCGTTCTGTTGTATTTATGAAAAACCTCATTATGGCCTGTCATAAGGACTGCTAATGAGCTTGAAGTACCACCCATTGTAATTGCATCCAACAAAGAAAAAGATACGAATCAGATGTTCATATACTTTTCATGTACTCTATACCAGTGTGCAGCTAGACTGAAATGCACTGGAATTTAATCTTCTTGTTTTCATGGCTTCAGAGTCCAAATTTGACTAACTCAAATTCAGTCTGTTTAAGAAAGCAAAATATTATATGTTGGTGGTCTATTCTGGATTAAGATCTGCTTTTGGCTCTTTCCAAATCCTGCCTAAAAAGTCTCTAGTCAGAGAAGCCTTTTGCACTCGTACAAAAGATGTACCATATATAAACAAACTAATTTGGTTATGCAGTTAAATAGACTGGTTCTTCTGGGTGATTTATTATGGAATATCGCACAGTTGATAGCAAATCCAAAAATTGCAAATCACTGTGGAAAATATATATTTGTTTATTTAAATAATGGGTTTTGTAGCAAATAATTGTCAGTCAAAGGGAGGATTTGAAAGAAAGATTTTGGAAGGAATGATGTCTGTTACGCCTGACTATTGCGCAGGACTATTGTGCTTGATTGTGCACACCTGTTCCGTGTTCATGCGGCGCAAAGCTTACTTTGTTACTCATTATCATTTGGACTTTGTTTTGTGTCCGGCACAGGTGATCCTACCCGTGTTGTCTCGTTATGTTTTAGTTCTGTTTTACGTTTTGTATATTTAGTTACAATAAACCTGGTTTGTCCTGCACGTCGCGTTTTCCTCCGCCTCCTGCACCCTTCGTGACAATGTTTAGCTACATTTAACAATTAGGAAAGTTAGGGTTTTGTTTCACTGATCCATTCCCTTGATGTGTGATGTGTTAAACAGGTGTTACTCTTGTTTCAGAAGCAGGATGGTCATATGCAGAGGTTTATCCGGGAGGTGAACACCACCAGCAGGGCATGTGTGCTTTGGGACCTGGAGGAAGAGACAGACTACATAGTCCAAGTCCAGTCTATCGGTCTATATGGGGAGAGTCAGGCCAGTAAACGAGTCCATTTCAGAACTCTCAAGAAGTCAGACCGCTTCCCTTCCAACAGCTCCAACCAAGGTAGTGATGTCTTGTTTTGTGTTGATGTTTTATATTATATGTCTTCGTTTAGTTCTTGCAATTGATTAAAAACCATTAGCAATGCACATGAATCACTACAATGATCAGATACAAACAAATATTACACTCAACCCCAGGCCAGATGTTTTAAATTGATAACCTAATCCTCTGGACATCTGATCAGTCGAAATCAGTCATTTTGGAGAAGAAACCAACACAGTCTTGCAAATGTGACTTGTGGTTTAATTCGATGGTGTAAAAATGCGTTCACCAGACCCTTATACTGTACTATTATAACCCTTTGTCATCTGACAAATTGAGTGATCAATCCAGTTGATGGTTCTCCATTTCTGTTAGAGATACTGCTCATTCACTTGCTAAGCTAATAAAACCATTTCAGTCTGATGCAGAATTATCAGCTTTATTTATGCATCTAATTTGTTAGCTCTGGGAAGGAAGACACCGTATTCGGCAATCATAAATCACAGGTTAAAACAGTTTAGCGAACTGTGTTCTTCTTCATTACAAATCAAAAAACAACATTTTATGTATTCTTTAGACCATTTAACACATTGCCATTTAGTGCTGTGATTATTTTCAGACCTCTTGGTATTGTCATATTGGGTGTTGTGTTAGTGTCTTTTGTTTAAATTTCATTCTTACCACTCCAAATCAGACAAAACTTGGGACAGATTAGAAAATGCTAATTAAAAAAATACATTTACTTTGAATTTTATTTCATAACCCAAGACATTGTATGTTTTTGTCAGATTAATTTCATGTTTTAAAGAAATCGATTCTTGCATTTCATACAATATATTGCAAAGAAGTTTGTCAACAAGCAAAACGTTTGTTCCTTAAAGAAAGATCACTCTGATTTGGGGTTGTATATGTATTACATTGTATTGACCTGTTGATTTAAGAAACTTAATATTCATGGATTCAACAGTCAGTAGAGGTGGAACCTTGCATTATCCTTAGTTTCTCAGTAGTTACCTTGGAATCTGTTGTGACTTTGTGGTTTTCTTGCCTTGTTCTTAGAGAGATTTTTGTCCATCAACCACTCCAGGAGAATTACCATGCTCGCAAATCTCCGTTTATACAATATCTGTCTGACTGTAAACTCACAACCACAACTTGCATCATTTTTTACTGTAAATAAATGGTCAAATTGTTTGTCTAATTTTATTAATTCAGGGGCAGCATGGTGGCTTGGTGGGTAGCACCACTGCCTCAAAGCAAGAAGATCCCGAGTTCAATCCCAGGATGGAGCGGCCTGGGTCCTCCCTGTGTCTGTGTGGGTTTTCTCCGGGTACTCCGGTTTCCTCCCACAGTACAAAGACATGTATGCTAGGTTAATTGGTGTCTCTAAAGTGGCCCTTAGTGTGACTGTGTGCATGACTGTGCGTATGTGCCCTACGATGGATTGGCGCCCCGTCTAGGGTTGTTCCTGCCCTTGCGCCCAGAGTTGCTGGGTGGGCACCGGCTGGTCCGCGACCCCTTTTGGACTTATATTGAAAATGTTTAGGTCATATTTATGCATGAAAGCATTCACAGTCTGTTAAGCACCACTGTAACTAAGGTGCTACATAATCATGCTGTGTAAACTTCGAAGCTTAGAAATGAAACCACTGAGCTGCCACAGTCCAGATACCCCACAGATGTGCTATCATTTAAAATGGATCACTGAAGAAAAATGGAAGTGATTCTTGTAGACTGCTCATAAAAGTTAGGGGAAATTTCGTTAGGGGATGTTTCATTTTAAAATGTCCTCTAATTTTTGCGAGTAGTATATTTGCCAACAGGAACAAGTTATTTTAACACACATGACGGTGCATCAGCTCATGTAATGAAAGTGGGTTTTCATTAACAGGGAACGCTTTTTTGTTTTACCTGCAGCAGCAGGCTTTCAGGCTCTAGGTTGCCTTTGAAATATCAGAGTAATAGTAGCTAAATGGAGCTTCTGAGTTGAGCTCAGTGCTCTGTATGAAATGCAAACCACAATAGAGAATATGAGAGACAATAGTACTACATATAGCTAAATAACTGCTTCTTTTTGAAATATCCCCTAATTTTTGTGAGCATTATATACAATACCAGGCTGTCTACATACTGTAGCTATTTGTACATAGAGATATTGCTGAATGTATGCAAATAAGCATTAGCACTGCTTTATATCATCTGGTGTGTATCATCCCAAACACCAGAGGGGAACTCACTAATTACGTGAGGAACATTAACATGTCAGCATGCGCAATCCTCCCACATTCTGTGTGTCTGTTTATCTCCCGAGACAAACTGCAGTACATCGTTTCCATTCAAAGTACATAGGCATATTCCTGTCTCTTAAATATATATCACACTGAGTGATGAGAGGCACAGCTTGGCTGTCACTCATTCTGATTTTTTTATCAACAGAGTGCGAGTGTCTCACTACCACTCGCTTGTAATTGGAGACTGCAGTAACGCAAGTGATGAATGAGCCCTTTCCGTAATTGCTCAGGTGAAATTCTGCCCCTCCTAACACCACCTTTCATTTTCTCGTTGCAGATAGGCAATGTATATGGGTGTATAGGCAATGTTTATCCATCAAGTAAGATCAATTGGGAAAAGTGGTGCTCTGGACTCATTCCACACAGGTTAAAAGATTGTAGAAAGAGGAAATGAGGCTGAAGTCAATCCATTTAACATAGGATTAATGGTTTAGACAGAGAGCCAGTTAGCCAAGCGCTTTCTCAGGGTTTCTGGTTTATTGGACAGAATGAAGCTGTACGTTCAATCAGCCAACTCTGCGCTACATACTAAAGATTGATGCAGAAATTTAATCACCATTAGCATGCACCAGCATACTTGGGGTCTGTTTTAATTATGCACTAATCTGTTTGTAAAAATAAGTTGTCCGTGTCCTTCTATCTTATTGAACATGGTTCTCAATTTTCAGTGGCTCTAGTTTCATTTGAAAAAAGTGGGTCTTATCCGAAGATAAATCGAAGCAAATCACTGTCTCAGTTGTATCGAAATGCATAGCTGGAAATCCCGTGTCTTTTCATGTTTATAGATGATCCAGCTGTTCAAGGCCTGGACAAGTCTAGAAACCTGCAGACAGGAGAGGTGATCATCATTGTAGTGGTGCTACTTATGTGGGCAGGTACGAGGCTAAAGACCTTCACTATTAATGATATTATTACTGATCATTCGGAGTGAAGTCTGATGGCACAGCAATAACGGTCAAGGGCTGTTTGGGGGTGTTTTGGTGAAGTATAACGTGTCACATGATCTCTCCTTACAGCGGTCATTGCACTTTTCTGTCGGCAGTATGACATCATTAAGGATAATGATAACAGCAACAGCAAGGAGAAGGTGAAACCATCGTCTGAGCGGAGCACGCCGGAGCACCACAGTGGTGGACTGCTCAGGAGCAAGGTAATGCACCAGGGTAACTTTAAAACTGACACAATGTCCTGTTTACTGCTTATCAGTTGATGTGCTGTGGAGCCAGACTTTGTGTACTACACTTATACAGTTCACTATGTATGCAACATCTTCCTGTAATTATTTTGGGTAACACGATAAAGTGGAATGACACAATTACACATTCTTCAGGATTAAAAAGATATTTTGCTACTTAGAAATGAATGCTTGCAATAGAGTGCAATATTTACCCTTTCACAAATTAGTAACAGAGAAATAATCTTGCAAATCGTTTAAATGGAGGGTTATTTTATTTGTCACAGTATTACAGTGTGCAATGGGACAGAACACAAGTTGTCCTTTTTTAGGTTAAAAAAACTTACTTGTTTAAGCACTTTTATTTATCCTTGATAATCTCTGGACAAAATCTGATGTGATCATAAGTCAAGTATTGTTATATAAGCAATTAAACCAACCAACCATATAAAACCAATTTTATATTTAAACAAATTTGAAATTAATTTTATTTACTTAGTCACTAAATACAGCCCCAATTCAGAAAACAGTGTGTAAAATGCCAACAAAAATCAAAACAGCGTTACATTTATAGTAACTTATTTAATGGCAGAAAATATGAATCCAAGAGATTTCATGTTTTGGTCAACTTCATCTCGTGTTAATATACATCTTGTCCTGCATTTTAGGCCTGCAACACATATAAAAAAACATTCATGACAGCAAAGCATTTACCAGGTTGCCATGCATTCTCATGACACTTTAAAGGACATTTTGGCACATAGGATACCTAGCAATTTAGTGTTTTAGGTGTTATTTTATTCCATTCTTCCTGCAAACATGTCTTAAGATGTGCAACACTCTTCATTATCACATTTTTCCTTTCAAAATACTCCACGTATTTGCTGATGGGGACATCTCAGGATTGTAGGCAGGCAGGATTGTAACGTTTGCAGCATGTGGCTATATTTGCCTTATTGAAAAATGCATGAAGTTCCCTAGGAAAAAATGCTATCTTTAATGCATCATATGTTGCACTAAAAACCAGTGTACTTTTCTACATTGATCCTGTCATCATAAAAGCCTAAACTACCTTTGCCAAGGGTGTTGACAGAGACCCATACCAAGGCAGACCCTGGCATTTGACATTCTGACTGATAATAGTCTGGATGGTCCTTTTCGTTTTCATCCTGTGCGATGGTCCTGTGTGATGGTGTGATGGTCCATCCCAGATGACTCCCAGCCCAGAGAAGTCGACGCCTCTTCTGGACATGGTTAACATGAGATTCTTTGCACAGGAAAGTCTCCACCAGATTGCACCATTTCCTTGTCCTGCCTAGTTGCCAGGTTTATCAGCAATCAAGTATTTATGGAATCTACTAGGATCTCAGCTTCAGTGACCTGTCAGCGTGCAGCATCTACAGCACCAGCTGCAAAATGTCTTACAGGATACCATACAGAAACTAGATTCCTACATGAGCAACCTTTTTTGTTTTTCCAATAAACTTATCTTTTTGCTTTAATATTGTAGCTTACATATACTTTAAAATGAAATTTCCTCTGATGAAATATCCCTCAGAGTTAATTTTTGTCAATGAGTATACATTTGTCATAAAAAAGAAGGAAGAGAGACAGGGGTAGACAGAAAGATAATGTTTATACAAATATCAGTGGCCTTCAAGTTTCTTCAAAGCTCTGAGATGGGTTAGCCAGAGCCTACTATCATCCCTGACTAATAAACCATGTTTATGTTATATTTACTTACTTTCCTGTTAATGGCATTTGATTGAGATAAAACAAATTCAGTTTTCAATGCGTTTTGAAAAGAAAAATATTCACAATTCGGTGAATATTGATTCAGATTCAGAATATACCTTGCTCAGTGAAGATCTCTGCTGTTTTTTTTATCATGTTTTTCCTCTATTTTTACATTAACAAGACTTTATTTTTCTCGCCAGTAAGTCTCCATGGGTCCTAAAAAGGTTATTTAGAATCCTCCAGAACACAGGCTCACAGGCTGCAGTTAGCATTAGTAGCTATGCTAGCCTTCTGAGTTCACCAATAAGTGTTTTGCTTTTACATTTTACTTTCAGCCATTACTCATTAAATTACATTAGCTTTTTAACACTTTGTTATAAAACCTACTTTGTGTTCAACTATATGTTTTTCACTTTAAAACTCTAGGTTTTTCATTGAACCTATAATGTATAATGTAATGTGTAGAATGTATCCCATTAGAAATCATGGAGCACCTGTACAATGCAGCTCCATTAATGCGTTAATACACCTCCTACATTATGGATTTTCTGGGTTTCTGGACTGGATTCTTCCAATTTCAATCATTCAGCATGGGAAAAATTTGCATCACTTTCTACACTCGACAAGCTAGCTGGAATTAATTAATGGCGAGAAGTACGGTACCACTGTATAGAGAAATTAATAGCACGTACAATTAAAAAGAAACATATCTTTAAACATATCCTTAAACATATCCATCAGATAATCTCAGAATCATACACACTCGGTGTCTTAAGCTGCAGCTATTGCTTCAAGAAAATGGATTTGTTGCAGAAGAGGAATTTAATTTCTCTCTGCGATGAGAGAAAAAGATGACTTGTGCATTGCTAATGTCTCCGCATAAAACTGCAATGATACCAAAGCTCCTGACCTACTTTTAAAATAGACCCTCTACCCAGGAGAAGCAGAAGCTAAGGCTTTGATCCTCCTATTTCTCTCTTCCTCTTCCGTTTCACTGCAGATGCCAGGCACTTGGTGTACTCCCTTGTTTAATGTTACTGATGCCTTTTCATCCTCACCATGTGCAGTATGTATTTAAAGCGCACGTGTGGGATAAATCCATTTAGCCCTATGATCCATTCATTAGCAGGCTAGTTACGTTGGCTCTTATTGTCTGTTACTTATATACACATGTAGGCTTTCAATTTAAGCTTCTGTCATAGAAAATCTCCTTATGAAGCCATGATTCAGCCCATTAGTGTTGTCTGACAGATCCACCAGCCTGTCAGACAAACATTTATTATGAGTTTAATACAGTTTGCTTCCTGAGTGACATTTCCTGTTCTTATTTCTCATATGTGCTGCAGTTTCATCAGTCTGTGCCATCTATCAACATTATCGAGGTCTGATGGGACATCGTCTGCATTTCCACCTGTCAACACCATGCTGTGATTTGTTACTTTAGACAAGAGTGAGAAATGCAAAGTGCAGTCTGACTGTAGGTTTTCATTCCGAATAAGCAGCCGCAACAGTGTATCTGAATCCGCATGAGGTCAGCAGTCGTGTCTCATGTTAAAGTCGCATCTTTATTCCATTCCAACATATCAGGTGACATGTATTATTAAGTAAATTACTTCAACAGTCAATGTCTTTTTTTCACCCATGCAAAAATGGGAATATAATTAAGCAAATCTATAATGTCTTGTTGTTTTGATTGTAAAACTGGTAGAGGGCAGTCATTGCGTATTTATGTGAGTAAATATAGTTTGTATATTCAAACAGAAAAAAGCATTATGTGTATATTTTAGATTTATAGGCTGATTTGTCTTAGCATTTGGCTTATGCTATTTTTTGTTTTCTTAAGATATAATAATATATCTATATACTGCAGTATATATTTTATTATTTAACTGTCGAACAGCACAACAAAGTATTATTGATTTAATGGTATACATAATTGAAACAAATTACAAAACTATAAAAAGAAAAGAAAAAGGAAAAGAATTCAAATAAATAAAAATAAATAAATCAGTTGTCCAAATACAAACTTCAAAGTCAAGACCTAATCTTTACCAAAAACAATCATAACAACCAGCTAAGCTGATGAAAGAAAGTCTGGAGTCCCAAGCTTGGTACATTTTGCCCACTGAGCCATACCTGAGATGTAAATTTGTTTTCTAGCTTTATTGCGTTAACTATGTCTAATTTACATTAAATGTAAAGGATGTGATTTCCAATAAAGAAAAAAAACAATCTGGCAAGGAGAGTAACAAAACAAATGAAATCAGCCTCAATGGATGAAACCCACGGCTGATGTGGGGAGTATCCCAAACAAAGCAGTGAGGGCTTAAGAGACTTTTTTTAATCATCTTATTTTATGTTTTTAAATGACATGTAGCTCCTGATTGTATGGAATGAAAACCTTCAGCCACACCAGCCAAGACACCTTTCTCCAGGACGCCACATGGAATGCACTTTTAAACCAATTAACTGGCTGCCACAAACTAAATACATATTGTATACATACATCCAACCAGCAATGTATCAAAGGCAATGTATATTCATAGGGTAAATGTAAATAATGTACAGTACTGCTGTATTAAGTGGACATGTTAGCACTAGATTTATTCTGATTTGGTGCAATACACACATTCTGTTATTGAATCAGATTCATACAGTGTATATTTGATTTGTCGACTTTAGACCCTGCTGTGGTTATGGTACAGAACGATCTTCCAGTAGGCTGTTACAGAAGAGAAATGTGTTTAAGGTTATTGATTTCTGAGAGTGCATGCACCTGCTGCATCCCCCGAAACAGACGAATGAAGCCAAGTGTGCTCTCAGGCATATCATTTGAGTAGACACTGAAGGTTGTTTTGCCGTCATAGTGATACAGAGCTTTTCAAGACTAAAATCTCACAGTGATAGGATATTTCTATTTCTAGCTAACTAAAATAAAGCTTGTTGGAAGGCTCAGCAAGTGTCTCTGTAAGATATGTTTTAGAGAAAACATACAGAGAAGAGCAGGGTAGCAGAGCATGTCAGTGCTAGACTTAATATATATTTAATATATAGTATTAGTATATAGGAATTAATATAACTAGTTTTGTATATTTAACAGCTTAAATTATATTGGTAGATTTGCTACATTTGTGTTTTGACACCATGAATACAGACCACAAGCTGGGTCACGGGCTCAGCAATATGAATTAGGAAAGCATGTTTGTCATTGTCTTGTGTATTGTCTATCAATGCTTGCTGAACTGGAACATTTCTAGAACAAGCGTGAGAGTTTCTCTTAAGGATTTAACGGTTACCTTATTTGAATTACTGCAGGTATTCGTTTTTCTAGCAATAAATGAATGTTAGATATCATGCTGTTTGTTTGAAACACTGCTGTGCTTTTGGGATCCTAGGCATAGCTTTCTTATTGAATATGAATCCATATGTGAACTGTATTATGTAAAAAGTATTAAATGTACAGCAATTTTACTAGCATACTGATCACAGTTAGTGATTTATTGTGATTTAGTGATTTCTTGTACAAAGCAAAACTACAACTCTGAATCAGATAGTATGGAAAATGCATATCAAAGTAAATGTAGTGTTTCTTAAATTTACTTTGGCTCTAATATCATGGAAGGTTTGGTTAATTGGTGGCCTTCGAGTGTGTGCCCTGCGATAAATTGGCACCCCATCTGGAGTTGCCGGGTGGGCACCGGCTGGCCCGAGACTCCGTGTGGATTAAGCAGAAGATAATGGATGGATGGATGGATGGATATTTATAATTGATTACTAGCGCTAAATTGCCCCGCTCAAACTTTTTTTTAAATGTGTCGCAGACCTGAAATGTAGGAATGGATGTTTATTAACAAATTAAAAGAAGCTGAGGTGAAAGGTGAAACACTGTCTGCAATTAAGTCGTGTGAAAGTAAATGCAAGAAACACTGGATTTTTCTGATTTGTATTTCACAGACTGCATGTATATTTGAAATACTATTGAATTCTGTCTTTTTTAATGAACATGGACATTTCATGCCCTCTACAATATGAACTGCAATAAAGGTCACTAAATGACTTATAATGTTGGTCCTGTATTTGCTGTTCTTAATTTAATATTATGTTACACAGTTTGAGTCGGGTATTTGAATAAAAGTGCTAAAATGACTAATGTTTCATCAGTTGCAGACCAAATATTTTATTATTATTATTTTATTGCTATTACATAAATAGTCATGACACGTAGTAGCAAATTGATTATATGATACCTGGGATGTCTGTAAACATTTGTCTATTGAGTATCAGGCACATGTCAACATGACGTCAATGAAATGCATGCCAGGCTAACAAGAGCTAGTGCAGCATTACAGAACGGTCTGAATTAGTGACATGTGATTTACATAATTCCAACATTTTTCTTTATTGGTGTTGCAGTTTCAATGTTGAGGAGTGAATATTTCCTTATAAAGTTATAAATTCTCATGTTAAAGTCGCATCTTTATTCCATTCCAACCTATTAGGTGATGTATTATTTTGTCAATCTATAACGTCTTGTTGTTTTGGTTGTAAAACTGGTAGAGGGCAGTCATTGCATTTATTTGAATAAATAAATAAATATATATATACATATATATAAAATATTAAAACAGAAAAAGCATTATATGCAGTTTTAGATCTATAGGCTGATTTCTTAGCAATTGGCTTATGCAATAATTTTTTTGTTAAAATATAATATATCTATGCACTGCAGTATACAGTTTATTATTTAACTGTCGAACACGACTAAGCATTACTGATATCATAGTATACATAATAGAAACAAATGACAAAGCTATACCAAGAAAAATAATTCGTTAGTGATTGGTTTTCTACAAACTGAAATTCTGAATTAGTGACTAATCGAATAAGTGATTTACATAATTACATCATTTTTCTTTATTGGTGTTGCAGTTTCAGTGTTAACTTTTCACTGCAGAGGCAAAATGCAGGCAATCTTTTAAGGACGGTAATGTTTGACTGAGTGAGCTGTAGATGAATTGTGCTCTTAGCAGCTCAGTGGGAGACTTCTCTGTGGGATCAATTTAGCCTTGCAAGGCAGAGCACTGTATGTGGCTAACATGACTCAGAGTTCATACAGTCTGACACGGCTATAAATCTCCAATAATTATCACCATGGCTCATGACAACATCAAGAAGCATGACTGCATAGCTGCTTTTTAAAGTAAAGGTTCAGCACTCAAAGTTCGGGTTGTGTGAACAATTATCTGTAGGCATGATATTATTTCAACACCTTTATTACTGGGGTTTTACAAGTAATGAACAAATTACACAATAGCCTGCTGATTATTCAGTTTTTGTGTAAAGATTGCATAGATCATTTTAATTAGCACCATTACATCCATTAGACTGCCAAAATATAAATAAATTTGACAAAATATACAGTGGGGGTCAAAAGTCTGATTTCAATAGTCCTTTGTACAACAGGTCAAAATTCAGGTTGTACAAGATGCTCTTTGGAATATTGTGAAATAATGCTGGGATAAAATGGATCAAGCACTAATACACTCCAAAATGTGTGTTCTTTTCTCTCCCAAATGCTCAACTTTTCACTCGAATTGTTATGCTTATTGTGATCTGCAACGAACAATATTGTATAACGTTGAAGAAAAATGCTAAATATTTTCAATAGTGGTGTCAGACCTTTGTCCCCCTATTATATATTAAGTTACTCCCTTTTTTAAAAACTGAAAACACAGGTCATAACTTCTTGGACCTTAAAACCTTAAACCAAGGTATGACATCTCAGATCAGTCATCTGTAAATTATATTACAGAAGGACCTTTATTCATGCACTCGTCTTTGCCAAGTCGGTGATTATTTATACAAAACAAAATTTTATAATTTTGTACATGATATTTGAACATAAATACACTTAAGACAAAACAACTAGTGGACCTATAGGTTAAAATGAAACTATAAACACAGTGAAGCTATGTGAATCTAACAGTAAATAGTTAAGGATA
Organism: Parotocinclus haroldoi; assembly: GCA_034779995.1. Taxonomy (NCBI): domain Eukaryota; kingdom Metazoa; phylum Chordata; class Actinopteri; order Siluriformes; family Loricariidae; genus Parotocinclus; species Parotocinclus haroldoi. Next base: position 19,430 of record JAUZST010021810.1, read on the forward strand.
AGCAATTTTATTGGTAAAGAGTCAGCATTGTAAGGTCTAGATCCTGCTAGTTAGAATTATAAACTGGAGCCCCATATTTGATCTAAAAAAAGGAAAGAGTGAGGAGCACAATTTGAACTTTTTTTGTACTGTAGGAGGATAATGGAAGGAAAATGCTTTTTAATCGAATTCCCATTTCAGAACAGAACAGAGTGACAAAAGCAAATGGGCTGCCTTAACTGTGCAGACAGCAGATGGATGTCATACCTACTGCTTTCTCATGGATATTAAGAGAATGTTCTAGATGCACTTGACATGGTGAACGTTACAGTGAGAGGATATGAGCAAAGCTGAACAATTCAAATTGCTTTGTTTTCTGATCTAGTTGAAATTAGTTAAAGCATTGAAAATGTATTTTGTTCGGTTGTAAAACACTAGCGTTGTTAATACCACTATTGTTAGCAACTTATAGTACAACTTAATATACATATAGTATATACAGTACAACTTAAAAGTTCCTGTGAGTTTGGCAACACACAACAAAAGATAATATAATATTGTAAAGCTGCTTTGAGACCACGAACCATTGTGAAGCGCGCTATATAAATAATTAGATTTTCAGTGTTCCTTCTGCACAAGAAATGGTGCAAAAAAAACTCGTAAACTGCAAAGTATATAATGTTCACTCTGCTGTCTGAATGCACCTTAAGCCATGCTCTCCATACATGCATGTTGTCTGGGCTCAATGCCCGAATGCTGGTGTAACCAGATATTGCATTGAAGATCTCATATTAAAAGAGTTTTTACTGAAAATCACTGACGCCACCTTTAAGGTAAGCAGAGGTCACAGAAGGATAGAACGGTTGCAAATTCAGATGTGACATATATAATAACGCCACCTATATAATTACATATAAAGCTACAATATACATAGAGTATAAGGTTTTTAAAACAACAAGGTTGAAACTCCTGCAACACCTGAGACTTGCTTGATTATCGGATTAGTGCTGTAAGATCACCTTCTTTGTACATCTCATCATCGCCATAGTGCAGTCATTGTGCAGCATTATTTACCCTGTTATTTTAAGAAGGAATGCAATCACAATGACATCTCAGCAAAACAAAGCACTCAGACTTAACACTAGTATCACTACTATCATTTCAGTAGATTAAAACGAATATGCTCCTATTGTATCACCATTGTGGATAATGGAATTGATTTTTTTAAAATTACATTTTATATGCACTGCAACCATTTCATAAGCAGGATAACATTGCCCCAAATGTAAAATGATGCTGAAGAAAAAAACAATAGCAAAATTTGTAGACAGCATAGAACATAATGGAATGTGGTGCTGCAAATATATAGAACAGCTCACATGCTGAGATGATTTAGATATAGGCATAAAAATGGGCTCTATTTGCCAAGTATTGTATCATCAAGCCACTGCATGTCAGTGAGATAAAAGCTTTTCCCGTGGGCTTTTCACAGCTTCATTTTCAAACTCCGCTCCCGAGCAGGACTCTTCCAGTCAGACCCTGGCAGTCAGAATAGGAAGGGGGGTGTTACTTAATGGAATGGCCTTTCAAAATGTCCTACCATTTTAGCAATTTATGCATTTAGCTCCAGAATTATTGACCACCTGGTTAAAAATTGATAAAAACATACAAAATACTACACTGCTAATATGAGACCAACCATTTTATATATACTTATTGTGTTACACTGTGCTGTTTAAGTGTTCCCTTTATTTTTTTCCTTTATATATACATATATATATATATATTAGCCTAGCGGTTAAGGTACTGTACTCTGAACCAGAAGGTCCAGGGTTCAATTCCCATCTCTGCCAAGCTGCCACAGTTGGGTCCTTGAGCAAGACCCTTAACTCACAATTGCTTAAAAAAAGGAAGACTCTATTAATTGTAAGTCGCTCTGGATAAGGGCGTCTGCTAAATGCTGGAAATGTATATATATATACCTACATACACACACACATACATATATATATACACACATATACACTCTCACACTCCATAGTCCTTCATTAACATATGGAAGATTACAGAATGAGCTAAAATAAGTATTCCCATAATTACTGTTTAGACAGTACAATAGATTTAAACCAACTTGAGCTGTCAGAAAAAACTGCCTAAAGGAGGCTACAGTTAAGGGTCAAGTTTAAGGCAAAATGTTCTTCGGTGATCACTGTTGAATTTGCTTATGATTCTCCTCCCAGTTTGCTACATGCAACTGTAAATAAAGTGCGATCAGACAAAAATCCAGCTTTTACGAACAAACAATAAAAGGGAGTTTGACGTAAAGCACAGAATAATCACACCAGTAGTTCCCAAACTGGGGAAGCAGCAAGGCAGAGACAATTTTGAAAAAGTATTGCAACTAGTGAATACTGCTATACATTAGAACTTTAAGATGCATATTGTATGTCACTTGTTATGATTCCAATCGTAAAAGGGCACAACAATTACACAAACTGACACACGTACATGTGTATTCATGTGTGGCCAAAGTCAATAAATTTGAATATTTAACCACACTTCATGTAGAAAGTCCAGTCAACACACAAACCAATGCTGTTCTCTGTGGACAAACGATTTCATAGTAAGGAGCACAAAAGCAAAGTAAAACTGAAGCTTAATTCTCTATGGAAACCCAGTTTTCATTGGTCGATTTTGACCTGAAAGGCTCTAAAATTTGCAGGAAATACAACTTAGAAAAAACAGTTGTTCGAGTGCCACAGAAAATGTCACTACACACAAACACACACACACACACACACACACACTAACACACACACACACACACAAACTAACGCGCACGCACACAAACTAACGCGCACGCACACACACACACACACACACACACACACACACACACACACACACAATATAACAGTGAAAAATGTTAATGTTGAACCCTGCTGTTTTGTTCAATAAGAATGTGCAGTGTTGTACAAGTTAGTGTTAATCCTAGTGGAAACAAAATATGGGTGTAAAAATATACTAATTTACAAATATGAGCATGCTAGAAAATGTTTGGGAAGAGCTGATTATACAGACTATCATCTAAACTCAACTATCAAGTATAGATTTGGTTGGCCTTGTTCACTCCTAGTTTCATCTGTAAATATTTCTACTCAAATCTGTAAAGAATCAAGAAATTGTAAAGAAAATTTGCCTTCATCTACTTGGAAGCTTGGGCTGAGGTTAGATCTTCCAGCATTACAACGACAACAACAATATTGAAATACACCCAATAAAAGATTCAGTGAACACAGAATTAGACTTTTGCCGTTGCACATTGTAGTCTAAATGAGACTTTGTAAAATACAGATAAAACGAAATTCCATATTGAGGTCTCATTGCTGCTCTAATGGTAAACATTAGGAGTTTATGATAAGTGTGTTTTAATGTTCATTTACAGCATGGCTTAGGGATTCTACTGTTATACAGCACAAAATGCTTACATCACACAGTAAAATCGAGTTAGTTCCACCTCACCTCCCTTCCCTGTGTCCATCTTCTCAACCTCCATACGGCTGAATGGCAGAAATAAAGTCAAAATTAAGAATCACATAGCATTCATTTTCTCAAGACCTTCTACAGTCTCCTTGACACTTCCTTCAAAAGCAGTGAGTAATTATAATACTACTGTTCACTCTAATCGTTAGTGTTATTCAGAATGCCTTGTTCCATCAATGATGACATGATTTTATAATGGTTTATACAGATGGGATGAGGTTCTTATGCTAAAATGCAGTGGTTTCCTTTCTACAGACATAAAGCTTCTCGTTTCAACCAAATAAGTTCTGTCCACAAAACACTTTTGGCTTGTTCTCCCAACCCTGCGGATTGGCAGCAATTTTCTTTTTTGAAAGCTGTGAATTTCTTCTTGCAACATTGGCATGCTTGTTTGTTAGTTTATATCGCTACTAGTCAGATACATTCACACGTCTTTCAAATGTGGGAACTTGAGTACCCATGGACATGAGAAAACTCCCCACAACTGGAGTCCGAGGTTAGGATCGAATCTGGGATCTTAGGAGCTGTGCAAAAACCAACACCACCACCCACCCTGCCATGCACACACTTTTCTCCTGATTGTGAACATATATATTAGCTATTACGAGAGGCCTTTAACTGCTTAGAAGTTACCCTGGGTTCCTTTGTGTCTGCCTACACTAGTACACGCCTTAGTCTTGGAGCAATGTGTGCTGGTTGACCACTGCCGGGTCGGGTAATAATGCCCTTAAAATATGTCCATTTTCACCGAATCGGGAATGGTGATATCCACTTTAGAGATACATTGTTAACCTATTCTAGCAGGATAATGTCATTAGAAATCTCATGTGTTTGTTCCACGATACCCTTCCAAATGTGTTGTGAAGATCAGACTTTGCTAGATCTATCTTTTTCAAATGCTCGATACACTGTATTGACTTAAAACCGACTCAATTTCATCTTCAAATTAACTGCTAATCATTAAGGATTCATATACTTTGTCAGAATGCATCAATCTTCAATCTTAATAACTTTGCCCGAGTCCCTTTACTACTGTGTTCTCTCCAATGGCTTACTGTAACTGATGCATTTCAATATACAAATATAGCTTGGTGTATATATGCACCCTTTGAGAGTCAAAAAACAAAACTCATATCTAATTACTTGCTTATGTATTTTTATATTTATTTATTTATTAACGGCATCGATACCTGTATATGGCAGTAACTTGGATTGTTACCTTCTCTAGACTTGGGTCTGCTTTCTGTGAGAGCATTAAATGAACATTCTAATTCAGAGTAAAGGCTTCAGTGACAGTAAAAGTGCTGAAAGATTTCCTCTCTAGTGAAGATAGTAGTGTGATTGTTGCATGATGAAGGAATGAATGAGAGAGACAACGGCTCGAATGAATCTCTTTGGACGTGATTTATGTCACTGGGCTTGTGCACTTTTCTCAATCCATTACTGGAATAACTGTTGGCTCAGTGTAAAAGATTATATTAACCTGCTGGATCACCAAGCACAATATTGCACTGTCATGACACGAGTGCTGACTGTTATTGTTGGCAGCAGTAGAGATGATTACTTACTGATCTATAACACATGCAAAACAGAAAAGCAATTGCTCTAAAATACGTTATGATCAACTTATCGACACCACTTTGAATCACAGGGTATTAGATTATATATTTAGTACAGTTTTATACAGTTAGGTTTAATACAATTTAATTTCAGTAACAAATCACAGCCATTACATACATACACTGACAGTTTTGCAAACTTTCCCACCTGCACCTAAGAATGGAGAGGTCAGTAATTTTTATCGTAGATACACTTCAATTGTGCAAGCCCGATTTTAAAAAAAATTAGAAAATCATATTGTACTTTGTATTTTAATAATAATTGATGATTATCATTTACATTTACAACATTTAGCAGACGCCCTTATCCAGAGCGACTCACAACTTTAATTCAATTCAAGCAATCGTGGGTTAAGGGCCTTGCTTACCGAACCGTAGCTTTTGGCAGAGGTGGGATTTGAACCCTGGACCATCAGGCTATCATAATAATTTTAAACAGGATTATGTACCAAATATTTAGATATTTGTTATGTTTTTCTATCATATCAAATACTTACTTCATGCAATAAAATGCAAATTAATCATTTAGAAATCATACAATGTGAGTTTCTGGATTTTTTTAGATTCTGTCTCTCACAGTTGACGTGTACCTACGATTAAAATGACCTCTTCAATCCTTGTAGATGAGACAACTCGCAAAATCGGCAGTGCCTCAAATACTTTATTTCCCCACTGTATGTGGTGTTAAATCAGGATGGGTTTGCCAACATTTTCAGCTGTCAACAATGTCACAAACTGCATGTTAGAACATGCATTAAGTTTATGGTACAGGGCTAAATTTCATTACCATATGTTTGGTGCTTAATATTAATTTGAATGAAATGAACCGTTTAAAACTGTAAACTGAATATTCTTTAAGTTTACATTTACTCCTGTATTATTTGTAGGGCAAACGACACTAATACAGATATTTTGTAGCTGTTATATAGCCTAAATTATTGAATAGTGTAAGCTGTAGAAGTTCCAGTGGTAGCTGTTGGTTTTTAAAATAGTGGAAACACATACAATCACTTTTTTTTCCTGGGAAGCCATACTGTAGCCATAGCATAAATCTTATATATAAATCTTATATTCCTCCAGTTAAGAAACAACCTGTTACTTTTACTTTGTAAATTCTGTAAATAATCTGTCACTATTTAGTGTCCCTGTTTTACTTTCAGAGGTTTTCCAACCCTTATGAGTGCACATCAAACAAAAAGCACTGTCTTCTGTACAAAAGGCACAGATTAAAATTTGATCAGAACGATGCATTGAAAGACCTTTCTCCACTGGGTGTTGTTTTAACATGTTAGTTTGCTACCCTTGCTATATTTTCTAAATGAAATATGCCCTAATGCAACATCTCCTCCAGTGTATTCCATCGCCACATTTCGGGTATAAGTGCTTCTTTACAACAATCGCATGCTTAACGTTTTAGGATTAAGCATACTGTTAAAAGCATAAAGCTACACAAAACTCATTTGGGCAGCTTGCTTGTGTATGGTTTGTTTCATAACTGCCAAAGCTCAAAAATAAAATAAAATGAAACGTGAACACATTTTCCTTCAACCAATTCAGATCTGCACTGTGGAAAAAGCAGAACTGGAATGCACTAGAGCTGGCAGGTGCAACATCTAAATATCTCAGACATGTATTGCTTATTGGGTATATGCTCATGTTTGAACCATTAAAGTCTTTAAGCCAGATTAAATCTTAAGGAACCATTCAGTGGGCATAAACCCTACATAGGGTGCCCTTTATAAGACGTTGTATGAAACATCTGTTGCAATATCCTGATAATTCAAGGCGACTCATTCAGAAACGATCATTTAGGTAAAAAGGTGATTTAAAGTGCTTCATTATCATTCTCTTAAGCTATTAAAATTACGCGTCTTACAGAGCATGCAAATTAGTTAAACGTAAAAACTAAAGTCTGGACACATTCTGAATGATTAAATAAATGAGACTGATTAAGCTCTCAAGGAAAAAGAACTTGCACCACTGCCAAGTGATTGAATGCCATCTTAGTGCTGTGCTCTACTCTTTTCTGAGAGAACTTTATAACTTTGTGTTATAAACTACGTGTGTTTTACACTGGAGTGGCTGGATTTTAACCATAAATACTGTACATCATATAGAAGTGTATATGAATACTATACAGTATAACAAAGACAACATGTGCTCTAGGTGTCGGATTCTGCAAAGTGTTATTTTAAAGCAGTCTACACTGACAACTAGCAACTCGGGTACAAACAAGAAACATCACAATAGTGTGGATTAAAGAAATCTCTAGGTATTTCCTATAAATGTTTGCAAGAAATTACTGACGAAATGATCAAACTGAATCTTTTTAGATTCACGTAATCGCTACAAGTGGTTTGTCAATACAGTCACTGTGAGGTTTTAAACAAAATTGTTGGCCACTAATGTCTATCTGAATTCCATGAAATGCATACATGTTACATGAAGAGCAGCTTACCTTGAAAATGTGTCAAAGCCATCTTCTGCGTCCTAAAAAAAGGACACAATGTTAGCAAGCACACAGTTATGGCTTGTTTTCATTAAGATCTATAAGTAATCTTGTATTTACATTTATATGTAAATCTTATCTGACTGAAATCTGAAAGAAATACAAAGAAACCAAATGTCAGATGCACATTTATAGCATTTAGCATTGGTTCTTATCCAGAGGGACTTACTGAGCTGAGAGTTTAGCTACATGCATCATGGCCAAACAGTGGTAACCTACAAAAGCTGAAGGGCATCTGCTAAATGCTGGAAATCTAAATGCTTACGTCTCTTGCTGAATGTTTTTGAGTGGGAGAGATGTTAGAAGAAGTATCGGTGTTTAGTTCAGCAGGCATGCTTGTTCCTCGTGGAGATCGGATGAAGAGATTTTTAAGCCAGAATAACATGGCGGATGTTGTCAGCCCTGAGTCTGAATGACAGCAACAAGAATCATGCAGTTTCTCAATTTGGGGAAGAGGCAGAACAAGAATGGGTTGTAACTGGATAGGGTTGTACAGCTATACAGAGCTGTAAAGACTACATCATTTCGCATCATCATCACATCTGAACACATAAGGTCTGAGTAAGATCGATAATCATGGATGGGCTGACAGTGTTGTGGGAGAAGGGTTGTGAATAAGCCCATAAGAGAATGGCATTTAAGTAAAAGTCCATAATTAAGGAGTGCCAGGCCAGTTACAAGGTTTCATTAATATGGTGACTGTCAGCTCTGGACCTGGATGAAAGCAAGAAAAAACAAGCAGCTTGTAGGATCAGTAATAAGGCATAGCAAGTGTGTTATTGGGTATGTAATACTAATAGGGAGGGAAGTTGGAAGCAAAAGGAGCAGATGGGGCAGACACTGGAGTGCGTCTGGTTGAAGACTGAAAAACTCAGTGGTGCATAACACCTTAAGACACCTGCTGTTCTTTGGGGATGCTAGCATAACTGGAAAATACACCTCAACAAGTGGGTGTCAAAAGCAAGAAAAGTAGACTCCGTCTAGTTTTATAATGGAAACAGAAATACCACAAGCAGAGCTGTATTTATAGAGAAGTTATGCATGTGTAGTGACGTGTTGTGCTGAAACTGAACATACAGTATATAACTACTGAGATTCAGACAGTTATGTGCAATTTCCAACTGGCATTTCCAATATATATATATATATATATATAAAATAGTTAAATATAAAAAATTGTATGTTTATGGCAAAAACTATTAACCATGTATCAAAGATGATGCTGGTGTTAAGAACAGCAAAATTAAATGAAGCTTATCTAGACAGATCTTCCATTTTACTGCACTTTACTACACAGTTTTTAAAGATTTGTTGTTGAGCAAAGCACCTTTTTATTTCTTAAATCAGTAGGTGATCTGCCAAATTCTGTTAAATTGAAAAACATAAAACATAAGAAAACCCATTTTAGAAACCTCAAATAAAATTACATTTTGAAAGATAAAGTGGCATTTGACTAATCCACGTTTTTATCAGTGCAGTCAGCACTATAATCATAATCTACCTCATTATAAGCAGAGAGCCATTTAACAGGCTTAAGAGAAAGCAGTTGTTTTAAAATGTGACTTATGAGCAGTTTATGAAAAAGCATAGAGTGCTACTCCATAAGAATCTGCATAAACGAATAAAAAAGAACAGGCTGCCAGAAAATGGGCTTATGCAGAAGAGGATAGCAACTCTACTTATTCATAACTTTTTCACCTTATATAGATATAGATTTTACACTTCTGTTAAACTTCAACACAAACTCTATATACGACTATTAAAACATTAGAACATTAAAACACAATTATGAAGGCATACTAATTACAAAGCATTACAAAGCATTTTAAGAGCTGTAGCATGTTTCAAAACATTTTAAAAACAGTGCAGTCGGCAATACCCAGGAATCCTGTTTAACCGGACGTCTCCTGGCAGGCCTGGTGTGCGGGGATGGTAAATAGATGGAGGATGAAAGGAAGGACTTGTGCAGCTTGTGGGCCATTAGAGTCTGTTCATGTTCACCCTCTAACACACACAAACACAAACACACACACACAAACAAACAAACAAACAAGCGAACACACACAAACAAACAAACAAAAACACACACACACAAACAAACACACAAATAAACAAACACACACAAACAAACAAACAAAAACAAACCAAACAAACACAAACAAACAAACAAACACAAACACACACACACACACAAACACACACACACACAAACAAACAAACAAACAAGCGAACACAAACAAACAAACAAAAACACACACACACAAACAAACACACAAATAAACAAACACACACAAATAAACAAACAAAAACAAACCAAACAAACACAAACAAACAAACACAAGCACACACACACACACAAGCAAACACACAAACACACACACAAACAAACACACACACACACACACACACACAAACACACCCACACACAAACACACACACAAACAAACAAACACACACACACACACACAAACACACACCCATTTTGGTGACCAATCCATGAGCAGATATAACAGATATTAGTTTAGAGTTTGACATTAACACCACCCACATATTAAACGCAGGGAAAACGTAGGTAATTCATAGTGTATAACCCTGCTGATTTTATTTACACTTTGCTGGTTGCAGCTCAACTAAAGAAATTGTGTAATTGCTATTAATATCATTAACACATTTTCTTAGACCTGTGATCCAATACTTGTAGATTGTAAAAACCCAATTTCAATATGGGTTACCAACTTCTGGCTTATCAACATCTCAAGGTAAGGTTTAGTGTGGATCAAATAGTGAAGAAAAGACTAAACAGAACAACTGAAAAGATGAAGGTAGTTCATTATGAAACACACACACACACACACACACACACACACACACACACACACACACACACACACACACACACCACACACGGTTATGCTGGGCTCTTATGTGACAGAATCAGTTGTTGCACATTAATGAGCTGAGCCTTACAAAAAGGTGATATTATGAAAATATTGAAATATTCACAATTTTGTACCGTTTTTTGTTAGGCTACACGGTCATGTAATGATTACCAGAGTCAAAAGAATGATTGAAATTGACCACCCTAATATATTTAAATATTTTCTATGTTGTAGTGTATCTGCATAAGGAAGAACAGAGCAAAATAATTTATATTATATTAAAAAGACAAAGAGACACCACTGCTGAATTTAACAGACTGCATAATGACTTTGGGCTTACAGCACAAAACAAGATACTAGCAGACCTCAAATAAACAGATAATCGCATTTGCTGACTGGGTAAACCGGCTACATTTTTGTACTGATTATAAAGATGGATAAATTAAGGCTAAATATGGATACAGTTCTGCATAGAAATATTTTTAAAGACATTTTGACTTTTAAATCAGCCATTGCCTCTGGTTGAAATAAGTGAATGCACAAATGAAACAGATGTACTTTATTGTACCTGAGGCACAATGAGGATGCGTTTCTCCCTGAAGGTCACTGCCTGAACAGGAACCACACGTGCAAGACTTCTTACCTTTGTCTGTTTAGGAGACAACATTTTATACTGTATTATTAATTCCAGAAAACTGCAATACATATCACAAGTTGTATGAAGCTAAGCACTTTTACTGTTATTTCCTAGAAGCAACATGATTACGATAAAGCTCTCAATATCAAAAGGTCCAGATTTTAAGCACTCACCAACATGGGCACCTTCCCAGAGGTCCAGAGCTACTTTAAATGCCTGTGCTACTGTGAGGGTTACTGCCTGAGCCTGTAAAGGACATAACAAGCTAAAGTAACAGCTTCTCAGCAGGATGCTGACACAGATAACATTACACACACGCTATCAGAATCCAAACTTATAATCACAGCAACTGCGATACATACAGTGAACCACCAGATGGCACCAAGTACTTAGTACTGAATCCTATACAGCCTTGGCATTTATAAGAGTTCACCTACTAAATATATGTAGTAGCTTCACTTCTCTGTCTCATATGAAATGAGGTCACTGTTTTAATAGTGTTTTACTTGATACACACAGTCAAATCACTAGCATGTGGTCACTGCTGTCCTCGAGCACGGTTCAGTACACAATAAACGATTGCCAGGTCACCTGTGGTGTTACCTTACACACTGTGGACAGCACCAGGCTACAGTCAGTACAGAGTGCACCTACAAAGTGGTCCCATATGGTGGATGAATAATATAATATAAAATAAATACTGGCACTTGTTGGAACAAGTAGAGAATGCAGTGTGTGTATTTACATTTCTATCTTTAAAGATGCAGACTCACAATTTTCTTCTTTTGGCAGAGAAAGGCATGGCACTCCAGTGTTTCATTGGACTGACTCTGGGAAACGTAGGCAAATACCTTATCCTGAGCTTTATCAGCGGTGCAGTAAGAGATTCTGAGGAGAAAAGTAAGAGCTTTTAATCAGTTTGCCTGTAACTGTAATCAGTTTGCCCGTCTACTATACGGTACCTCACAAGTGGGGACACCCCTCACATTTAGTAACTATTAACTAGTAACTTTATTATACCGTTACTGTTTTTTATTATACCCATTTTGTTTTTTTTCCACTTCCTTTTGACCTTCAGTTCTTCCCTGAGACCATATGGCACGAGCACAACAGTTGCCATACAATTCTTGAGGTATTTCTGCATCTTTAATATAAAGCATATACAGTTGAATCCGGTTAATTGGACCACTGGTTAATGGGAGCAGCTGCTTATTTGGACCGAATCTTAAAGTACCGAAACAAATCCTATTATATACGTGTAATGTTATTCGCTTATTTGGACTAAATTTCCGCTTAATCGGACCAAAGAACCGTGAGAGCGAATAAGAAAAAGAAGCCACAAGTCGCCACTTACAGCGGATGCAAAGCGGGTCAGCGAGGTATGGGAGGATTTTTGGGATCTCCGGGAGAATTTATGCTTTTATCAAAGGTCAGGAAATCCGAAAAGTTGTGTTGAAAAGAGCAAAACCAGCGGGAGGTGACCACGCCCAC